>PVKA01004845.1:0-95397 GCA_004027165.1 Ctenomys sociabilis
GGAAATTTCACAGATTGGAAGAAAATTCAAGAAGTGTACAGCTACATAATGTTTCTATAAATGTATCGTGTCACCATTTTTGAAAACATACAAAGCAGAAGAACTCTGCCCATGTACAGATTCCGGACCTACCTTGCTTATTTGACATTCAAACCAGTGCTACGCTGCTGGCAAAGATAGACAAGATTGGGGACAACCTGCTCGGGTCCCCCTTCTGTCCCTCTCCAACAGAAGCTTTTCTATCCAATAAAGTTCCTTCAAAAAAAAAAAAAAAAAAAAAGATAGACAAGGTTTCTGTTTAGAAGGCTTTAAGACCATATGCTCATAGCGGCGTCACTCAGTGATCTGTTGACCTGTCATGCACTGAGTTGCTATTACATTATATTCCTTCTTTATTTTACCTCAGGGACTTGCAGTTTGTAATTAAACTTGAGGCTTAGGAATTGACTAAGTTAAGGCTCAAGTTGGAGGAAGCGAGACATACTGCCTCTACGCTGCATCAGAATCTCAGTAGTCTCCTCTGTGAAAATGACCAACAAAGATGCCAGATGAAGAGTCACAGAGACAGACTCGATGAAGTGTACAAGCTGGCCAAGTACCTCACCATCAGACTTAGCCCAGGTAAGGGGGCCACAGGCTCTTGTTACCCCTAGCCCAGCACAATGTGCCTAGGGTTTTACATAAATCATGTTACCTACTTTCTGTATATCCATTCTTTTCCTATGAGCCTTTTATTTGGAGTCTTGGCTAGAAGGACCTGTTGGTATCAAGATAAAGAACAAACTCACTTGATTAAGGATACACTATTTCAACTCTTTCCTTCTTTCCTGGTATAAAATGTCTGCTGGAATCAAGAAATGTCCATTCGGTGTCTTTCTAGGTAGTACGGAATGGCAGGGTCTTGATTTAGAATAGCCTGCTTCATGAATAAATTTTCTAGGTATCCTGGTAATGTATATGTTGTAAATTATGAGGTAAATAATCATTCCTGGATTCTCATTTTCTCATCTCTAACTTTCTCACAATATGTGTTCCATGTTAATTGTAGCATTCACTCAGGGAACTTCATCCATGTCCTTGCAGGTAGATGAGGTCATTCAGAGTCAGAGATTTTCATTTGTGGATTTCATGTACTAGGGTGCAGCAGCGAGATATTTGGGACATCAGAAGCCTCATCAGGTGTCATGGGGAGAATGTGCTTTAATTAAATGATAAAAGCTCAGTGGAAGACCTTAGAATATGCACAGCTCATGGAATGTTGTATGGAGGATTTGTTTTTTCCTTTTCCTAGCAAAACAGGTATGAATAATCAAGGTCTCCTATTGGAGACCAGTGGTGAGGGACTGTGGAGGCTTCAGCGCCATCATCCAGATCTGTGACCTGATGGAGGTGCAGGTAGAGAAGACCCACAGTGGCTGGACTTCTATGCTGTCTCTTCATTGGAGTAATAAAAAAGTGTTTTTCTGTTTGCCAATTAAATCTCAGATGTCCCACTAAGAAAATCCATGGGCTTGGGGTCTTTGGTGTCCTCATTTATACTACAATAGTACAACACGTTTTGAAGACAAGCATAACACCTTTCTGACCTCATACACACATAATGCTTGTCTCTGCACCAAGATTGCTCACTGTTATCCCAATGGTGAGATGCACTGCTGAATGAGTAACTGAATGCTTAAAATGTGTTATCAGCTCAGTTCCCATAGGAATGACAGGGATAGGGAACATCCTTCTCCAGTTTTTCTCCAAAAAGAACTGGAAAGTCACCAACTTCACCTTTGCTTCTTCTTATGGAGACTAACTGACTTGCCACTTCCTATAACAGTGGGGCTTTGAGAATTACTGCTGGAACCAAAGTGAAGTTTTAGCTAGAATTTTGAATTTTGCTGTATGCAGGTACAAGCATTGGAGTGCCCTAATTCCAAAGAAGCTGGGGTTTAGCTGATTGTTCTGCTTTAAGAACTCTATCTTAGAAACCCAAACTTATGAGCAGTGGAAAATCAGCTCAAGTAAGGTAAGCAGGTGCTTAGAACATGTTACCACCTAGGTTCCCTTAGGAATGATGGGTAGAGAGCATCCTTCTCCAGTTTTTCTCCACAAAGAGCTGGAAAGTCACCAACTAGATCCTCAAGCCAAAGCATACCTGCCCTAAAGGCATTGAGGCCTCCTCCAAAAAAAATTCCATGATAATGTGTTAAGTATATTGATGGACCTGGATGGGAGTATGTTCTAGGATACTTTTTTAAGGAGACTGGCACAGTAGCAAATTATGAATTACTCTGTTTTCTAGTTGAATTATGAACCGGAACTCTAATTTGTGGACATTCTCCATTACACAGTGCCTCTTAGAAACACAAATTATATGGTGGGATGATGCAAATATACATAGCCACGTCAGGCCTTATACAGTGTCTCGCCTTGTGGCCCTTTACAGTAAAGGGAAGAGAAACAGCATTTCTAATGGGGGCCTTTCCATTAGCTCAGTTGTTCCATGCTTGCTTAAACACAGCCTTCAGGCTCGACTCTCTGTACTTCAATACCCAGATCCTCAAACCAAACCAGACCAGCTGTGAAGGCATTCTGAGGCCTCAAAAAAAAAAAAAAAAAAAAAAAAATTATCAAGACAGTGTGATGTGTACATGAAACTGATGGTAGTACGTTCAAGGATACTTTTTCTGAGGACAGTGACATGTTGGTGATCTATGAATTACTGTGTTTTCTAGTTGACTTTTCAAGAGGAGTCCTCTTGGGGGCTTTCCACAAAAATAGGCTTAGCAAGGCTGATCTAACAAAAGTGCCTAGTACTTATCTAGACATTCTCCATTACACATTCTTACTTAGAAAGCCAAATCATATGGTGGAAGAATGCAGATATTTATGGCCAAGTCAGGCCTTACACAGGTGTCCGGCATTGTGCCCTTAACAATAAAGGGAAGATAAAGAGTGTTTCTAATGGGGGCCTGCCCTTTAGCTCAGTTGTTAAGGGCCTGGTTAAACAAAGCTGGTAGGCTCAGCTTTAATTAAGGTAGTGAAAGCACATTTTTTTTTCTCATTTTCTGTCTAACATACATCACTGGTTTGTGTGATAATTGTGGATTTCCACATTACAGGCTCACAGAATGAGATCATATGCACTTTAAACTATGTCTAAAGGGCCTCCATCTGACAGCACCCCAGGCTGAGCTCCTTCACAAACTGCAGAAGATGGAGTGTTCAGAGGCTCTTCTGAAAAATGATCAAAATTGCAAAATTATGTGAAGTGAACTGTGTGCATCTGAGTGTATGGGATTACTATGAAATTCAAACTTGACCATGTTGATACCAATATAACACAATTGTCAGGCTTATACTTAAATAGCCTCACAGACAATAACTTGAATATTCAAATAAAGCAACTTATCTATAAGGAGTGATTGTGTGAATCATTTAAAATTTCAAATTAAGTTTTGAGCCACTATGGTGAATTTCTTCAAAGCTATCTAGTGAATAATAGTTTCATTATGTAGAAATGAAAGATATCAAAACACAACTTAAAATAATCTTTTTTTCAGATGTAATATTGTTTTTCTATTTCTCTTTATCAGATGATGTGAATCCTTTAATTTTCTTTCTATCATTTTCTTTCTAAGCTAAACAGAACCTTATGACTTTTATATAAATACTACTGAGAAGCTTAGTGAGCATCCTATTCAAGTGTGATTTGAATGTAATAATTTAACAAACCTTAACAGATTATTAATAGTACTCTTTTTATTAGAGTTTAAAGTTCTTCTCAACATATTAAAGCAACTCATAATTTTTATATTAACAAAATTTAATTGATATATTTTAATAATTATTTCATAGCTTAGTAATAATGAAAACAGCATGGATGACAAGATACTGAAAGTTTAATTTATATATATAGACTTCACATATACATAATTCAGCATTAATAATTACCTTAATTACTGTACCATTACCACTTCGATGATATATCATCATTTAAAGTTACTCCTCTAGTTTAATAATACATGCTTTAGCACTTGTCATTTCTGTACTTGTCATTTCTATTTTTTGAGTTCTTCCTGTTCTCTAGAGTTCCAGACGTGATGACAGTCAAACTGTTATCAAATCCACCTGCTCTAAAATCCAAACACTCTCTTTGCCTAGGTGCTACTAGAAGAAATGCAACTTGATCTTTACCAATATTACATTTTATTTCAAGTGTCTTGAATGAAAAAGTTTTTGTTTTATTTTCTGAGTCTTACTATGTCACCCAGGCGTGTCTCAAATGCCTAGGCTCCAACAGTCCTCCTGCCTCAGCTTCTAGAAAAAGACTTTTCAAAGTGAAAATTTCTAAAAATAGTAACTTCACATCTGAAATACAGATCAGTGTATCTCTTCTCATTCACTTCAGGAATCTTCTCAGCACAGACCCATGTGCTTGGAATCAGGGGTCAAAGTAATCACCCTCCAGGGGAAGCTGAGGTCAGCCAGCACAGAGAGCTTAGATCAAATGTGGCCTAACCAAGCATAAGTAGCTAGCACCAGGCTCCTGTGCTAGGCCTTCCCAGCTGCTTTACTGGCTGCACCAACATTCATTATCCTCTGTTTCTGGAGCCAACCTGGCATCTCCCTGTTTCATATCTCCTAAAGCATATAATGAGAGGGAGAAGGATTTTGCCAATAATACTGACACTAAAACTTTGATGGGTGTGGAAGTTTGGTTGTGTAAAATGATGGCACTGTATTAAGGCTTCATGAATAAAAGCACAAGAAAGGAAGGGTATTTAAAGCTGTTTTCAGTTCTCCACACCAGCAACTTAGAGGGGGATGGATTGTGCCAGCAGGTGGCAAGATACCCAAAGCAGGGTATTCAATGCAGCTAGGCTATAGCAAAGTCTTGGGTATATTTTAAATGCAAAGGGAAACATCTCAAGTAAACAATGTACAATTCAGGTTTTATATATTAGTTATCAATATTTGGGGGTTATTTTCTTCTCACAGAAGCACAGCCCACCTTTTTTGAGACCTGAAGTTTCCGAAATACTCTCAATTCAAATGGATGCTGTATGCAATTTATCAAGCATGAAATGGCTCTTTCTTTCTAATTGTGATTCTTTTCCTTCATCATTCCTGAATCTGAGGAAGTGAGAAGAAATTCTGGGACTGAATGCAAATATCTGTGAAAGTCAGACTCCAGAGCTTATTTTAGAGAATGGGATAGGAACGGGGTGGACATGATCGATGTACATGTGTGTATCAAAATATGATCAAAGTACATGTGTGTCTGAAAATGTCATAATGAAACTCAACAAAGATATATTTCTTAGAAATAAAGATGATGTAAGTTGAAGCAGGTATTCTAACTTCAAATATGGCTCCATTTGGGGATTTTTTTAAAGACACTTGTAACTCACACTGAGTCAGTTTGTCAAAGATGGGAGTCAGAAATTGTTACCTTTTCTGCAGTCCTTCCCTAGCCCAATCCAACAACACACCTCAGCTGAATTCCCATGATATAAAAATCTGTAAGTCATGTCCTACTAAGTAAAATGAAGTGAAACTTGAAGTCATGGAAAAGGTATGACACTTACCAGGTATGATAAGAAATAATAAGAAATATGATGAATGTTTAAAAATTATTAAAATGTATCACAGCAAATAATATATTGCCTTTAATACCTCTCAAAAATACTCAAAATATTCCACTTCTAATGCATTTCTTCCCCATTCTTGGCAAAATGTCTTTTAGCATAATTTTTTTTAATTTAAATCTTCACTGTATTTTTCAGTCACCCCTGGTACTGCAAGCAGAACAGAAAGATCCCAGTGTGCACAGTGCCCAGAAAAGCATGCTAGGACTAAGGTCTCCAGCAGGAGCCCAGCTGCCCAGGTACCTATGAGCTCTGCTCTGGATCCTATGTGTTCACCCTGAGTGCTCAACACGGAGGGCTGCTGCAGATGGGTGAGGATCTGGCCACATGTGCAGAAGGGCTCTATGTCAGGGAGCAGCACATTACACCTAATCAACCCTAGGAGGTCTGTGCACAGCAGGCTGTAACAGAGAGCTTGCAGGACTAGCAAAGCCAGCTTCAGCCCAGCTAGAAACATCAGCTGACGGTGGAGTCTTCACTGTTTACCCATCTGACAATGGCCAAGCAATACAGTTCAGCATGATGCAGGAAGGAACCCAGCAATGTGCCCAATACAAATATCACAAGTTAACTAAAATCATAGTCTTGGCTCTTGGGGACCTTGGTCTGGTCTATTGTCCCCACACACAAGGCTATATTAAGAAAGATGAGGAAAGCCTAACTTTCATCTTTCTCTTCCTTTGCAGGCTAGAGGAAGGGGGCTTGGACTGGCCAGTAGCTGTTACTCCCCTCACCCTCATTTCCTTCTGCCCCATCAGTGTCTGTCTAAGTGTCCCCAGCAGATCTAGGAGGGCCCTCCTTAGCTATCAAACTTCCACTCTCCACTCGAACGTGAGAGCAGCCAGATTGTCTGAATGAAGATAGGGAACACTCTGGCTTGGCTAAGAACAAGAAGGGAGGGATCTGGGCCCTTATTTGCATACCCAACACTCACAGTAATCTCATTTCAGCCCTACCCCTCACTGACAGGCTTGTAGCTGCTACACAAGCAGCACTTCTTGAGTTTACTCTAGAAGGGTTCCTCCCCCCTATATTTTTGGCCTCCTGTGCTACAGCACAGGCCCTGTTAAACTAAAAGTTATCTTTTGTGTTCCTGTAAACCTGCTTGTGATTAATTTCTCTGGTAGCATGGGTTCACAAAGTCCTATAAATACAGAGTTTCTACCCTGAGTAGTTTGGAGAGAGTGACTATTTCAAAAGACAGAGCAATAAACACTCAGAGCTGTTATCCCTGAAGAGACCCACTCCAGAGACCAGCAGCCCATGAAGGCCAGCACCTGGCAGAGTACAGTGAGAGCAGCTGGCTGTGGCAGCTGTTGATAGCCAGTGTTTTTTGCCAATTCATGATTTCCACCTGAATCAAGCACAAAAACTCTAGGCTGGTTGGAAATGAATAAACTAATAAAGAGATACTTCCAAATATCCAACATAGGATTGTTTTGATCCTGAATTCATATAGTTGTGGCTAAAATGCCTCCTCCTGGCCCTGGCTGAAGGCTGTCCAGGGCTCTGGACACTGCAACTAGAAGTCTCTGAACAGACCTTGAGGGAGACTCACGAGCAGTTTTCTGTCTGAGTTTGACATGTTCTTCCAGAAACAATTCTATGTGTATTCGACTCCTGTCTTCAGGAAGTTCAGGGCCTGATACATGTCTGATAGAGACATTTTCCTAGAGATGAAGTTGTCCCTTCTCCCATGAGAGGCTCTGGCAGTGGGTGACTGCTACATAAAGCATTAGACTACCAGGTGGTGGCTGCCATGGCTCATCATTGAGCTGTGTGACAGGGATGACAGTAGAGGACAATTGTAAATGTACCACATGAGACTGAAGAGTATCTTTTTAGAACAGTTAAAGAAATCTTGTCATAGCCGGTAATAGTGTGTATAGGAAAGTGGGTAGATGAAATTCAGTTGGTGTCTTCCCTACCATACTGAGGCTTGGTACACAGTATAATGCTGCTGAGAAGTTATGGAGACCTTACCAGGCATTTTAGGACATAGGGTACCACCTCAAGAAAGAATTAATGACCCTCTTTCATGAGTGGATCAGGTCTCTTGGGACTAGATTAGTTACCTCAAGGGCAGGTTATTATCAAGCAAGATGACCACATGTGTTTGGTCACTTTCACATATGATCAGTGCCCCTTCTGTTCCCTGCCACATTGTTCAGCCAATATCTTGATATTTAGACTTTCCTACCACCAGAGCACAAGGCAAATAGACCTTTGTCCTTTATAAATCATGCTGCATCAGATATTTTGTTTGAGCAACATACAAGAAACAAAGAGACAGACTTGCCTGGCAACTCCCCGGAGCCCTGCCTCCAAGCCCGCAGAGTGAGTGGGAATTTTTCTGACTCTCCCGACACCAGATCCACAGGAGCCCAGTTCAGTGAGTGTGTGGGACAGCCTTTGGCATCCCCCCCATGCGCTCTGCATCATCCAGAGCCCCCGCTCCCAAGACCTCCGAGTGAGTGAGCAGTCAGCCTGAGACACTCAGACTGACTTGCCCAGCAACTCCCCAGAGTCCCTGCCCCCGAGCCCGCTGAGCCAGTGGCAATTTTTCTGACTCTCCAAGCACCCCCATGCGAGCCCTGTTTGGTGAGTGTGTGGGAGAGCCTTTGACATCCACCCGTGTGCTCTGCATCATCCGGAGCCCCCACACCCAAGACCTCCGAATGAGTGAGCAGTCAGCCTGAGACACCCAGACCAACTTGCCTGGCAACTCCCCAGAGCCCCTGCCCCCAACCCGTTGAGCAAGTGAGAATTTTTGCGAATCTACCAGCACCCAAACCACCTTTACCAGGCCTGATGAGTGTGTGGGAGAGCATCTGCACTCCTCAGTGCTCCCTGCAACAAGGGACACAACAGAGGGGAACCACAGGCTCACAGTCGTAGCAGAAGAGCTGCAGCAAAAAAGGAACTGAACACAACAGCTAAATCCAGGCCAGGCATAAATGGATAATCTCAGACTTAATAGACTGCCACTAAAATCTCATAATGTGCTCAGGTTGTAACTGCACCAAACCTCTACACCAAAGGTCAGAGGTCAGTTCTATACAAAATGAAAAAGACAAGGAGCAAAATGCAATCTCAGGCCTCGAGTCCACAAATAAGTGCAGAGGACTCTAGCTCAGCTGAAATGAATGAATTAACAGAGGCAGAAGCAAAGAAACAACAGCAAAAAAGTATAGAGAAACTCAGACCAGAATTAATGCCTGAAATAAAAAAAGAATTTTTTGAATACATAGCATCTAAAGTAATGAATCAAATCCGGAAACATATGGGGGAAACCAAATGCCCACCCAGAATAAGTGCAGAGTACACTATTCCAGCTGAAACATATGAATTAACAATGTCACAAGCAAAGAAACAACAGCAGAAAGGTAAAGAGGAAGTCAAAGTAAAAATAATTTCTAAAATAGAAAAAGAATTCTTTTAAATCATAGCATCTGAAGTAGAGAATCAATTCTGAAAATGTTTAGAGGAAACCCAATTTAGAAAAAACTCTGCAGTAAAAGAATTAACAGCTACCTGTAAAGAAGAAATTGATTTAAAAAAAGAGAGATCAGAAATATGACAGATTTCTGGAAAGAGAAATACAGAAAAGAAATAGATCACATGAAACAGAGTCAAAGAGATATAGAACTTAAAATCTCAATAAC
Organism: Ctenomys sociabilis; assembly: GCA_004027165.1. Lineage (NCBI taxonomy): Eukaryota > Metazoa > Chordata > Mammalia > Rodentia > Ctenomyidae > Ctenomys > Ctenomys sociabilis. Next base: position 9,305 of record PVKA01004845.1, read on the forward strand.
GAGTCTACAAAACCGTCTGAGTGAAAGCAAAGATGGATTCAGATCTTGAAGACACTGGTACAGCTAGTGAAAAGGTGAGAAAGGATCTCTTTTTCTTTTTTTTTTTTTTTTTAATTTTTTACATTTTTGTGGCAGAACCAAGGATTGAACTCAGGCCCTTGCACTTGCCAGGGAAGTGCTTATTCCACTGAGCCATCTCCCAGGCCCCTGAGAAAGGATCTCTTAAAAACAAGGATGCAGGAAAAAATAATTCATCACCTGGAAGATGATGCCAAGATGAACAATATGAGATTAATTGGCATCAATGACAATGAAGGAGTCAATACAAATGATATACAAGGAATATGGGCAGAAGTAAGAGCAGAAAACGTCCCAAATATGAGGCAACAATCCAACATTGAGGTAACCGAAGTATAAGGAACACCAAATAACTTCAACCCAACTAAAAACACACCGAGACATATAAAAGCCAAAATCCCAGAAATGCAACACAAAGATAATATACTGAAAGCTGCTAGAGAAAAAAAGCAGATCACATTCAAAGGAAAACCCATCAGAATTACAGCCGACTTCTCTACAAAAACCATGAAGGCAAGGAGAGCATGGAGCAGAATTCTTCAAGTCCTTTATGAAAACAAATTCCAGCCCAGACTACTATACTCTGCAAAACGCTCTTTAAAGTTTGATGAAGAAGTGAAATACTTCCATGACAAAGAACAACTAAAGAATTTCATGATGACAAAGCCATCCCTACACAGGCTACTGAAAGATGTCCTAGAGAGAGGCCACAATGACCAGAGCTCCACAAATGAGAATGGAAGGAACCCACTAAACAGCACAAACAATTAAACACAGGATACAAAAGAGTAAACAACAGCAGGTAAATATCATGACAATCATAACACATTTCAATTCTAACCATAAATGTAAATGGACTCAATTCACCAATTAAGAGAAATAGACTGGCACAGTGGATTAGGAAACAAAATCCAACAATATGCGGTACACAAGAAACACACTTAACTCAAAAAAATATTCATAGGCTTACAGTCAAAAGGATGGAAAACAACACTACATGCCCCATCACCTCAGAGAAAAGCAGCAGTAGCAATTCTGTTCACAGTCAGTCCCAACTTCAAACCAAGTATGATCAAATGACACAAAGAAGGGCACTATATATTGGTCATGGGAAACATTCAAGAGGAAGAGGTAGCACTCATAAACATCTGTGCATCAAACACAGGAGCACCCAATTATGTAAGACAAATCTTAATGGACATGAAATATCTAATGTCCAAGACCACACTCTTAACAGGAGACCTTAACACACCCTTATCTCAAAAAGATAGGTCAAACAGTAAAAAATTAGCAAAGAAGTAGCAGAACTGAACCAGAGCTTGGAAAAAATGACCTGATGGATATATAAAGAGTGTTCCACCCAACCACAGCTGAATATACATTTTTTTCAGCTGTGCATGGATCATTTTCTAAAATATACCACATACTAGTCCAGAGGTCATGCTTAAATGTCTGCAAGAAAACAGAAATTATCCCATGCATATTATCCAACCACAGTGCAATAAGACTGGAAATAAATGACAAAAGAAACCAGAAAAAAGCGCTGAATTCATGGAAATTAAACAACACCCTATTCAGCAATCAATGAGTCACAGATGAAATTAAACAAGAAATTCAACAATATCTACAATTCAATGAAAATTCAACCACAACTTACTGTAATTTATGGGATGCAATGAAAGAAGTTCTCAGAGAGAAAATCATAGCTATGAACTCGCACATTAGGAAAACAGAATGGGAACAAATAAACATCCTAATGTTACACCTCCAACATCTAGAACAGGAAGAGCAAACCAAACTCAGAGCCAAAAGACGGGAAGAAATCAAGATTAAAGAAGAAATTAATTCAATTGAGATGAAGAAACAGTTCAAAGAATTAATGAATCCAAAAGCTGATTCTTTGAAAGACTAAATAAAGTTGATAAGCCTCTAGCTAACCTCATCAAAAAGAGGGAAGAAAAAATTCAAATACAAGCAATAAGGAATAAAAAGGGTGAAATCACCAAAGACTCAGTGGAAATTCAGAAGATTATCAATATCTACTCAGAGAAGCTTTACACTCACAAAATAGAAGACACATAAAAAATGGACAGATTCCTCAAAGGTACAAATTACCAAAACTGAATCAAGAAGATATAATAACTCTCAATAAGCCAATATCAGCCAATAAAATACAAAACATAATAAAAAGCCTACCAACAAAGAAAAGTCCAGGGCCTGATGGATTCACAGCTGAATTCACAATAGCACTAAAGAAAATGAAATACCTTGGAATTTGCTTAACCAAGAAAGTCAAAGATCTTTTTATAAAAAATTGCAACACCCTAAGAAAAGAGATCATAGATTATTTCAGAAAATGGAAAGATATTCCATGCTCCTGGATAGGAAGAATCAACATTGTGAAGATGGCCATACTCCCAAAATTGTTCTACAGGTTTAATGCAATCCCTATCAAACTGCCACCAACATACCTCCTAGACCTAGAGAAATCATTCCTAAAATTTATTTGGAACCACAAACGACCTAGAATAGCAAAGGCAATCCTTGCCAACAAAGACAAGGCAGGAGGCATCATAATTCCTTTGTACTGCAAAGCCACTGTTACAAAATCAACATGGTATTGGCAACAAAATAGACCTGACGATCAATGGAATAGATTAGAAGATGCAGAGGCCTCTGTGAACACACTCAGCCATCTGATATTCAACAAAGGGGCCAAACACTCTTCCTAGAAGAAAGATAGCCTCTTTAACAAATGGCGCTGGAAAAATTGGCATTCTACATGCCGAAAACTAAAACTTGACCAGGTCTATCACCTTACACCAAGCTAAAGTCAAAATGGATTAAAGATCTAAACATTAAAATAGAAACACTCAATCTCCTGAAAGAGAAAGTAGGAGGAACCCTTGAAGACATAGGAGTAGGCAAAGAGTTCATGAACAAACATATATTCGCATGGGAAGCTCTTGAAAGAATCAACAAATGGGATCAACTCTTCTTGAGAAGTTTCTGCATTTCAAAAGAAATTGTCAAGAAAGTGAAAAGACAACCCACAAATTTAAAAAAAAAAAAAAAAATCCTAATAAGCACTCAGACAAAGTTCTGCTGTTAAAGAATTTATAAAGAACTAAGATATAACAGGGCCCTCAAATTTAAAGACCCAATCCAGAAGTAGGCATCTGAGATGAATACACACTTCTCAGAGGACGAAATTAAAGAAGTGAATAAATATATGAAAAAATGCACCACATCACTAGTCATCTGTGAAATGCAAATAAAAACAACACTGAAGTATCATCTCACTCCAGAAAGAATGGCTATCATAAAGAAATCAACCAACAACAAATGTTGGAGAGGATGTGAGGAAAAGGGAGCATTTCTCCACTGCTGGTGGGAATGCAGACTGGTACAACCATTGTGGAGGTCAGTGTGGAGACTCCTCAGAAGAGTAGGACCAGAAACCCCATTCAAGCCGGCTATTCCCCTACTAGGAATTTTCCCAGAGGAACTGAAAATATCATATCATAGTAATACATGTGTACCTATGTTTATAGCAGCACAATTTCTGTTAACAAAATCTTGGAAACAACCAAGATGTCTGTCACATGAAGAATGGTTGAAAAAGATGTGGTATTTCTATATAATGGAGTATTACTCAGCTATAAAGAATGATAAACTTGAAGCATTTATATTTAAGTGATGCCACTTGAACATATACTCAGAAGTGAAATAAACCAGACACACATGTGCAAATATCATATAGTCTCCCTTGTATAAGAATTCAAAGGAAGAAATACAAATAGAAATGTGTAACAACAATCAAAAAGTATTTAGTCAGATAGGGTAATCTGAACTGCATATGTTGCAGGATACTAATCAGCTTCTCTTCTGGAGGGTTAACAACCTAAGTTCACAGATCAAAAATTGGAGAAATGGAAGGGCTTCAAGGTCAGCCAACATTTTGGCCCTAGCCTTTCAAGGTCAGTGAAGACTCAGGACATAGGAGAACCTGTACTGCAACATCATGGAAACTCAGTTGTACCTCAAATTTTCTGATCAAGGAAATTATGGAGCCATAGAGGAATGCTATAGATGATCTATAGTGTGCCTAAGGAGAGTCACATGGAGAGAAATCTTTCTCTCAGACTCTCACAGTGAGCAAACTGGTCAAGCAATGGCCGTGATTCATCCACATGGCTGACACTGACAAAGGATCTACAGAGTGAAGTACAGGGGTACAGGATAAACCCTGCGGGAACTTGACTGACCTCATCAGATACAAAAGCTACATTTTTTGTTATATAGGTCTTGCTTTATCTAGGTCTTAACCATCCAGCACAAAATTATAAACATGAGGTATAAAAAATGAAGCCATAATGATAGGTGGAGCAGTAAATGGCTGTAGTCAACAATTTCTTCAGATAACTCACTATTATTGTGGACTGCTGGACTGTGTTTGATTGTTTCCTTGAGTTCATGCACCGATAATAATTGAATGACAATGGAATGCCCATGTTTGACAGCACTAAACCAAAAAAAGGGATACAAAGGAAGAACCATTCTGTGTTTGTATAGACAATACGGTTAGGATAAATATGCAATACTTCTGCATAATTCTATGAGAAGCAAGATTTGCACTAAGAGTGTTTGGACAGGATAGTCTGTCAGCTTCTTGTACTATGGACAACCAATAGGAAGATAACAAGGCAGAAGGTATTGATTATTGAAACTGTACTATAATTCAGCTTTAAGAAATAAGTATACAGCTACATACTCTTAAATCATGATTAGAGACATTTTCTCTAATGGTGTTTTTAAGTAGAATATCAAGAATGTGCCTTGTATGACAAAAAAACACTATGAAAACAATATGCAATGTATTAATTATTGAATCTGTCCTGCTAATTTGATTTCAAACTGACTCATTGCTATTTGTTCTTCAATAAAATAAAATAAAATATAAAATAAAATAAAATAAAATAAAATAAAAAGACACAAAGAGAAGATGTAAACTGGCCTTCAAGGAGACAAGCGCCCTCTCAGTTTTGGCCATGGAGTGGGACCACTCAGATTCTCTCTCATCCGCTTGACCCTTTGAGTTGGCAACCTTAGCACCAGCGGATCCTTCCACCTCCTGCGGCCACAGGCCTTGGTGTGACACGCACTGAAATACCTGCAGGAAGGCAACTCATGCCAGCTCCTCACCATGGACCTGTTCAAGGTTCTCAGATTTATTGCTGTTATTTGGGGATAACACCTGGCAAGCAGTGTTGGGAGTTATTTTCCTTTAAAATATTTTCATGGCTTTTTCTTTGCACACAATATGACTAAATTAGGTTTTTTTATTAATTAACTAATTAATTGATACAGGTTCAGACTCATAGTAATCCTGCTGTCTCAACCTCCCCAGCACTGGGATTACAGTTGTGTGCCACCATGTTTGGTTTCCGTGCTTGGAGTGACATGCCCAGGGCTCTGGGTTTAGCATGGCATGCGGTACCAGGAATCAAACCTGAGTCCTTGCACTTGTCAGGCAGGCACTTAGATGGCCAAGCTACATCCCCAGACCTAGATTAGGTTTTTCATATGATCATACCCAACAAAGGAGCAAATCAAAAATTGTACTAGAAGCCAGACTTGGCAGTACATGTCTCTAATTCCAGCATTCTGAAAAGCTGAGGTAGGAAGATCACAAATTCAAGCACAACCTGGGAAATTTAGCAACTTACAAAGATCTCTCAAATTTTTTTCAAAATAAATAAGTAAAAACAGTGGAGACGTTGCTTTACAGCATTCCCAATGCTTCAAAAAAAATTTTTTTGATCCAGTAAAAGAAGGCCAAACTACAAGCTAGGGGCCAGAAGGGACACATATGGATAGAAAGTGCTTTAGTCTGGGGCTGGAGTAATAGTCAGTGGATTAAAGCACCTGTAAGCAGACACAAGGGCCAGGGAAACCGGGCGTGGTGGTGCATGCCTTCCCAGCACTTAGGAAGCTGAGGCAGGAGGATTGTTGTGAGTTCGAGACCAGCTTGAGCTGCAAAGTGAGTCTGAGGCCAGCCTGAACTGCACAGTGAGACCCTGTCTCCAAAAAAAAAAAAAAAAAAAAAAAACAAGGGCCAGGGGTTCGATCCCTGGGCCTGCCATGCCTGCCCTGCACCTGGGGTGTGCTGAGATGTGGCAATTGAAACTGGGTGTGGTAGCATGTGACTATAATCCCAGCTCTTAGAAGGCTGTAAACAGGCAGATCACTATAAGTCTGACCTAGTAGTGAGACTTAGAACACCCTGTAGACCCTTTCCTAAAATCCAAAAGAAAAAGGAAAAAGAAAGTGCTTTAGTCTGTTTTAGGATGCCATAACAAAATACCTGAGGCAACTGATTTTATAAATAAATGAGGTTATTGTTGCTCACTAGCCTAGAAGTTAAATCAGGTTGTACGATGACCTCTCCCGTGTCACAAAAACTTAGAAGCAAAATGGAAATGGCCACATAACAAAAAGCCCATGAGCAAGCAAGCAAGAGCCAGGGATGGACCAGGTCACCCTTTCATAACAACCTCTCTGGGGGGCACTAAACTCTTCTAAGGTGTGTCCTATGACTTAAAGCCCCTACCACCTGTGTATCATTACATGGTGGGCCAAACTTCCAGCTCATGAAACTTAGAGGGATTAAAATTCCCTCTAAAACATAGCAGAGAGCACCTATGAATGACATGAGACAGAGTAGAGCCCAGTGGAAACCCATCTGAGACCTGCTCTACCTTGGCCGGGGCAGGAGACTCAGCATGCAAGTTCTGACTCACAGCAAAGCTCAAAAATCATGGTGCATGTTTAGACTAAGACTAGATGTACTCTTTCTTCCAGAGTTTAAACCAGTGGCTTTGCATGCACCCTTCTTTTTTTGACAGAAGAAACTACAACAGATAAGTAGATTAATGTCCCCAGGTCCCAGTGCTAACTGTGCCACAGAAGCAGCCCTGGAAGAAGGTCATCTGCTGCTGATCTTCCCATCCCAGAGAACTACAGATCCCACACACACACCGTGTTCAAAGGGAGAGAAGTAACAAATGGAACATGATTGCTTTCAACAATCCCTAGGGAGGATTTAATGCAACCATAGCAAGATTCCCAACTTCAAAAGCTTTGGAACTCAACATAGGACCTACAGGAGAGGAGAGTGGAACAATCAAATCACATTCCTCTCTTAGGGATAATTTGCATCTGGTCAGGACAGATGGTGGCTTTGATGACTAGAGTAGATGAGGTGTGAGTTATTTTCACTTAATTTTGAGAGATGTGTACATGGCCTGCTCTAAAACACCATGTGGTTACCACTGAGCACAGCATGTTACTATGAACAATTATCTGAAAATAAAAGCTGGCAGTTGAATTTCCCAAATAGCAAACTACTACACTCCCTGACCTCAATGACTAAACCCTTAGATTAGCCCATCATAGATAAACTGTAGAGCAATTCCCATGAGAATGGGCTGTTTCCAAAGCCATTCAGGGTCACTAGGATGGACAACCACTTCTCACTTTACTTCATGGAACTGTTAGAGAGATGGTTATTTATTAACTGTCAAAGCAGCTTACGTTCCAATGCTTATGGCGATATGTACATTCATTGCTCATACCCCATATAAGCATCCAGTGAAGCACAAAATGAGATAAATATCCCAAACAAAACCACAGGAAAACTAGGCCTGATAGTTGAAATAATATCATGAAATCTACTCAGAAAAATGCTTTCCCAAAGCTGTGAAGAAGTTTCTGTGGAAATGGGAGTAAAATAACCATGAAGTTCAAAAGGATCAGAGACACTGAGCAGCCTTCAGAGGATACAGAATAGGAAACTGAGGGCCCCAGTAAACACCCAGCAGTCCGGCAACAGGGTGCCTGGTCTTACAGGGAAGTCACAGATGGATGACGCCAAACACAGGAGACTGTATATCATTTGGTTCAATTATTCACTGATAAGCATTTTATTTTTTCTAACAAATTTTACTGTCTTCATTCAGAAGAGTCAGTTTAGGGAATATGCACATGAGTGTGTCTCTAAACAGAAATCACAGATATATTCTCTAAATAGTGATATTGAATGGCAAATAACAGAGCATTACAAGAATACATGTGCCATAGTAAACCATGAGTAAAGGCTGAGGAGACCACTCAGTGCATAAGTGCCTGTCTGGCAAACATAAAGTCCTGAGTTTGATTCCTGGTACAAAAGAAAACAAAACAGACCCTATGCATGTATTCAAAGAGGTTGAAGTAAGGGAGAGTATTTTTCTGACATGGCTTTATTTTGTTTACTTTTTTTTTTTTTTTTTTTTGTCAGTACTAGCATTTGAACCCAGGAACTTCACAGTGAACTGCATCACCATCCCCCCTTTTTTTTATTTTGAGGCAGAGTTTGGGAATCTAAGGTAGGAGAATTACAAGTTCAAACAGAGCCTGGACAACTTAACTTAATGAAGACCCTATCTCTCAATCAATAAAAAAGTTTGGATTAGCTTGTGTGAAGGACCTGGGTTCAATTCCCAGTACAAAAAAAAAAAAAAAATCACAGGACAAAATTGAGGCTGGGGGTAGAGCTCAAGGTCTGACACATACCAGGAAAACATTCTGCTATTGAGCTACACCCCAAGTTCTGCAGATGCCTCCTAGACAGATGTCCCTAGTACTTTTGAATTAATAAACATTGCTTTGCTGTTTAAAGATTCCTGATCTGATCATTTTTATCTAATCATTTTCACTTGCATCACCTATGGAAAGCCCTTTCCTCCTTTCAGTTGGAGATGGCTTCCATGAGATGATCAGTGAAGGTCAAACACTAATACAGCATGACTAAATTCATGAAAGAGGAGTAGACAGAACAGAGAAAATAAAACATGCTGAGTATCTGTTCTTAACTTTGCTGTGGTGAGTGGAAACAAAATGAAATGCAATCATCATCCCTTAACAGGAACATGAGCTGAGAAATTGTCCTCTGAACACCATGGAGTAAGTTTACACAAATGAAAACAGCTGCAGCATCACTAGGTGCTATAATCTTAAGGGACCATGATTAGATGTGATGTCGATCATTGATAGAGACATCATTACATGGCACAATGACTGTAGTAAAGACTGCTGGTAAAACTGGGATGGGGCAAAGGAGAAAAGAAGGGGAATATTTATAGGTATAGGGTTTCACTATGCTGCTCAGACTCATACTGATCCTCCTGTTTCAGCCTCCCTAGCACTGGGATTACAGGCATGCACCACCACATTCAGACTCAGTGGCCTGCTCAGCACATCCAGGGCAAGGCTGGCATAGTACATGGTGCCAGGGATCAAACATGGATCCTTCTGTTTGCCTAGGCAGGAACTTAGACCTCTGAGCTATCTCCATGGCCCTCTATTAGTTCATTTAAAAAACAGTGCTTAAATTGTTTGATAATTTAGCATGCTTATACCTGGTAATCTGAGCAACTACATTGAAAATAACAATATACAATATAATAACCATGGTTAATTTCCTATCATCTTGTTTTGAAATTCTGTATCATTTTTGTTTTTTTTTTTCTTTTTTTCTCTTTAACATAACAAAATTGCCAGTAAAATCTGAAGCTTCTGATGATTAATGACAGTCGTTAAAGAGTAACAGCAGGGGCTGAGGCTGCAGCTCAGTAGTTGTGCTTGCCTAGCGTGCTCAAGGCCCTGCATTCACCCCCCAGCACCACACAAAAATAAAAATAAGCATAAATGTTATCTTCAACTTGTGACTCTCCCTGGGATCTTGGAAAGCATGAAGCAACAGTAAAAGTAAACCCTGGTACCAAAAGACCTCCCAGGAACAGTGGACTCCAGGCCTGGGGCTGCGAGCGCATCACCCCCTTCCAGACTGCCTCTCCCGCTGACCCTGCCTCACCTCCCTCCATCTCCCTGGAGAGTACTGGCCAGGGGTGTTTCTCTCCTCTTTCTGTACCAGCAGCATGAGATCAGCACAAGACAGACACGGTGGTCAAGTTACCAGAACGAAAAGCAAACAGAGTCAGACTGCAGCCCCCGAGGCAGACCCCAGCCCTTACAGAATCTTTAATGGTTGTCAAAGATCCTGAAAGCCATTGATTCTAGGTAGTCACACCTCCCTCCCTTTAATTCCTTGACAGGTTTAATTAGGTAAGTTATGTTTGTTAATAAAAAAAAAAAATCACATTCAATCTTCATCATTTTTATACAACACTCAGCATGATATTAATATATTTCCAATTTGTTGCTCTTATAGAAAATTGAGAAGAACCTCACTGTTTTGAAATTTTTGTGAATAAGTCCAATAATCCTTTTTTTTTTTTTTTTTTTTTTTTTTAGTAAGGATCTACAGAGTCTACAAGGTCCTACTATGTAGATCAGACTCGTAGTGATTCTCCCGTGTTCAGCCTCCCAAGAGCTGAGATTATAGAAGTGTGCCACCATGCCCAGCTCAATTGCATCTCAGCATGCCTCGGGGGCAGGGCTGGCACAATAGGCAGGGGATCAAACCCTGGCCACTGTGTCTGACTAAACAGGTGCTTTAATCTGCTGAGCTAATTGTCCAGCCCTAAGTCCAATAATTCTTTCGGATAAATTAAAAGTAATAGATTGACTAACATGGGATATAGCTGTCTGGGCCTCTTTTTCTTCTAGATATATTTATTAGCATAGTGTGAATGCTATACTTCTATATTAACTACCAAGATATTTAATTTTTGATATGCATATTAACTACAAAATGTGGAAAGAATGTAGAGAATCAGTAATAAAATCCACCCCTGCACTTTGGCTTTTATTTCAAGAAATAATCATTGGCAAAATTTCTATGAAACTTTTCTGAAAAATTCTAAGTAAATAGAAGATCTCATATGCATAGTTGATCTATGGACACGATTTTGTCCTCATTTCTTTCCTTTGTTCTTTAAAGCAATTCTTTTGTTGTTGTTGTTTTCTTGGATTTGCAGGATGTTCAGGGTCTCACTACATGGATCAGACTAGTGATTGTCCTGTTTTCAGCCTCCCAAGTGCTGGGATTACAGACATGTGCCACCACACCCAATCTCAATTGCCATCTCAGCATGCCCTGGGGTAGGGCTGCCAAGGCATGCCTGGTATCGAACCCAGCCACTGCATTCTGCCTAAGCAGGCACTTTAGTCCACTGAGCTATCAGTCAGGCCCTTTAAAACAATTCATTCTTAATGTTAATGTTTCCAAGGAATAAGTCTTTATATTGCAACACCTCCATGTTTTTCTGTAGACAGTCTGCTGTACTGAGAGCACCTCCAGGAATGCCATGCTCCGCCCATGAGCTTCCTGTACCCCACGTGTTCCACATAGGATTGTGCTATAGTCTCAGAGGCAACTAGTTGGTCTCGTGAGACCTGGGTGGTGACAAGTAGTGCCACAGAAGGACCGCTACCACAGCACCCACACCTGGCAGTCCAGCCTACTAGCCTCAGACTGATCAGACTCCTTGCAAGAGAGTGCAGGACCCCCAAGAGAGAGCCCTGAGAGACAAGCAGGTCCAAGTGCCAGAACATGAAGTCTTGGACCAAAAATGAGCAGATGGAGTTTCCACCTTCTCCTATGGGATGAAGCTGGCAGCCTGGAGGGTCATGATCCCCAACCTCTCAGAAAGAGACATAATGGTAAGACGAGGCCCCCATTCATCTGGGGTCCCATGAAGTTAGCCCAGGTCACCCCTGGACCACACAAGTCTGCACTAGGCCACCAGCAGCTCCATGACCAAGGTAGCACCCAAATGGCCAATCATTTGTGTCTCAGACACAAGATCAGGCACAGTTACCCCAGTGCTCACCTTGGTGCGCATGGCCATCAGGTCCCCAGGATGGGGTCTATCACCCTGGACTTAGGGCTACACATGTGCGGCTGTAGATGCGCGGTGGGAACCTCACTGCCTCACCTCAGCTTTCCCAGCCATGTTCAGATTCTAAAAAGAGGAGTCTATGGGTCACCTCACAATCCCGAATGACCTTTGTCCCTACATGTAGCCAAACTCAGGGTTTCTAGCACCAACCCCTCCCCTAACATACCCTGCCCCTGAGCTGTGAGCATGCAAATATTGTACAAGGGCCACTTTTTTACTCTCTATCTTATTTTTCTGTCAATTTTAAGAGTTTTTAAAACATTAGCTAGATGAACCTTCTGTTTACAGGGTGCAAGTATTGTTTCTCAATTTCTTACCTGTCTTTTGACTTTATTGAGAGTGGGTACTGGCAATGTAAAAAGCTTTTATTTAACATCTACCTGTTATATCATTCAGTCATTCTTTGAGGACATCAGAATTTTTGAAGCACAGACAAGACTTCACCACACCAAGACTTTCACAGAATTACTGTATTTGCTTAGAGTTCTTCTATGGTTTCACTTTCCACCTTTAAATCTTTTATCAGTTGGGAGTCTGTTTGTGAACCCATTCCATCCATGGCAGCTTCTAGTTTTCCCAGAAGCAGTTATTTAAGTGCCTGTCTTCCCCACAATGATTTAAATGATGATTTTATCACATAATAAATTTCTGTATTGTTTGGGCTATTTCCAGACTTTTTGTTCCTCTCCATGGGCCTATTGGCCTATTGCTAAAGATAGTTCTTTATATTTTATAGATGGCATAAAAATATTAGTTTAGCTGTCCTCTACCCACTTGCTTTTATTTTTTAAGGTTTTCCTAATTCCACTAGAAGAAGGGAATTTAATTTGACCTTATGTTCCAATTTACTCTAAGCACCCTGCCTGAACCTTTGTGCCTATCAGTAGCGAGGCTTTATTTGTGCCTTCTGGAATCTGCAAACTGTGTTTATGTTTCTTATTTTTGGATATTTAGCCAAGGAGACATTCTGGTGTGCTTTTTTAATCAGTGGGATCTTTAAAAGGTCCATGTACTACACACCTGGAAACCCCTACAGCAAGGCAACTGGAGGCTGTACTTACTTGGAATTTACCTCTCTTTTCATTTCTTTGTTAGAGCCAAACATGGATCTAGGATATCAAAACCTGTGAGAGAGCCATCAGATTTGAATTGTAACACTTTAACTATAGAAGACTGTGCCTGGAAAAAATAATCTTTTCCAATCCTGGGAATTGAACCCATGGCTTTGTACTAAGCTCCATCCTCAACTCCATTTTAATATTTATTTGAGAAAAGATCTCACTGAGTGACATAGTTGCCTGGTGTGGGCTCCATCTTGTAACCCTCCTGCCCCAGCCTCCCAAAGCACTGCAGTTACAGTGCATCCCACCACTGGGCCAGAGAATTATTGGCTAAGGAACTAGATGGATGCTCTAATGACACACTGAATGGTGTGCATCAAAACAGCAGGATCCATCGGGGTGATGCAGGCTCCTTCTGGGCAGCAGAGTCTCATGAAAAGAGTGTGGTTCATCTGGCACCATCTCCCTGTGACCAACACAAGGTCTCTGCATCTCTGCACATACAAGTGAGCTAGGGGCCTGGATGGCTGGCCACCCCATTTGAGCTGTGTATCAGAATCCTATGGTCCCTGCACTCAATACAAAAGAGGGAGGAGGAGGAAGAGGAGGAGGAGGAAGAAAGAAGAAGAGGAAAAGGAAGAGGAAACAGAACCCTATGGCTGGTGCTTGCACCCAGGAGACTGCACTCTGCATTTCTGGGGCCTGGAAGTCCATGCCAAGATGCAGCAGAGTTTCAATCTGTTGTCTGTTGCACCCTGTTTCCTAGTCCATAAATAAGACCTTCTCACTGTGTCCTCACACGGTGGAAGGGGCAAGCTGCTTTTCTGAGGACCATTTTCAGAAGAGCACTAGCCTCATTCATGAGAGCTCCACCCTCACGGTTGTTCACCCCTTGAAGCCCTACCCCCCACCACCATCACCTTGGAAGCTGGGATATCAGCATATGAATCTTGCTGCATGGAAAGACCCCAGTGGTGGACCAGCCTGGTGTCTTCTGAAGGAGGGTTCTGAAAGGTAGCGGACCTTCCGCTACACTGCACACTGTTGTAACTCAAAAATCAAATGACAACGGGACAAGTCCAAAAATTTGAAGCACTTTATTTTAGCTGGTACCCAGCGGCACCCTCTGAGTCCAAAAGACAGAGAGGAGCCCTGAGTGTAGAAATGAGTAACTATTTAAGCCTAAAAACCACAAAGGCAGGGGAGATTTCTGTAAAGTGGCAGGGTCATTAGTTTAGGTTGATTCCTGTAAAGTTGCAGAGTCATTAGTTCAGCATTGGGTGGGGTGTGGGGTCTCAAGTACACAGAGCTTGCCAAGATCCTCAAAAATAGGGAAGGGGGTACAGATGTTCATCAAGACAAGGCTTGGGTCACAGGGGTGAGGGAGTTGGGAGGGGTAGGCGCATACAGAACAGGAACACGGCGAGGTTAGAAGGGCAACAAATCGGAGTCAATTTTGTCAGGGTATAACACACACCAGCCCCCGTGGGTGAGCCCTTTGCTTCACTCCATCAGGGTTTAGCTTCCATGAAGAGGCTGAGCAGAGAGATGGGAAGGAAGGGGCCTGGCACCCAACTCCCTGCTGTGAGTCCATCTTCTGAGAACACTCCTGACAGTTTCTTTGTGAACTGACATCCCAAGCTCCCACTAAGGGACCTCCCAGAGGGGACCAGGCCCCAGGTAAGGATGGGACAGCAGGGCCATCCTCCAGGGCTCTACTTTGTGGCCTCCCCAGCTGTGTTGTTAATGCCAGACAAGAAAATGAGAATGTGGGAGCCATGGCTTCTCTCCTCTCCAAGCAGCCAGCCATTCATTATTAATCATGTGATTAATAATTAGTCAGCACTGTGTGTCTGTGGGTTCCACATCCAAGGATTAAAACCAACTACAGATCAGAAAAATTGGGGGGGAAGTTATGTCTGATCTGTAACAGTTTCTTGTTACTGTTTCCTAATCAGTATAATGGAACAATTACTTATACAGCACTTACATGGTAGTAGGTATCATAAGTCATCTAGAGATGATTTAAGCATATGGGTGAAGATGTGCCTAGGTTGTAGCAAATATTACAGCATGTTGTATAAGGGACTTGAGCTTCTGTGAATGTTGCTTCCTTGTGGGAAACCAATCCCTGGAAATAACAAGGGACAGTTCAAATATAATTAATACTCTTATATCAATTTTATTAAGATGTGTATGTTTTGTGTCATTATTTTATTTTACTTTATTTTAGCAGTCTCAGGGATTGAGCCTAGAGTCTTTACAGTGATAGGATACATCCCCAGTCTTGTTAAAATTTTTAAACTTTTGAGTCATGGTCTCAAGTGGCTATGTTTCCCAGGCTGGGCTCCAACTTTCAATCCACCTGCCTCAGCCTTCCAGACTGTTGGGATTATAGGTGTGCCCTATCATGGTCAGCCTGTCTTACTCATCTTTTAAACTGATAAAAATATTTTCCTTTGGCCATGCTCATCAACCCCAAATAAAGAATTTTTTATATGTCCTTCTTTCAGGCACAGGGTATCAGATCTCAGGCATACACAGACTATAACTTAAGGACCCTGCTCCTGGGGACAGATCCTACAGTTCCAGCTCAGTTTTAGGGCAGCTTTGCTTTCAACAAAGGGGGTGACACGACCCACTCACATCTCTGGAGGGAAGGTAGCTGAGCTTTTTTAAATAAGCCAATCCACAAACTTGAGCCAGGGTGTTTGGGTTTCTACTCCAGGATCCTGGACCTCACCAACATAAGTGGTTCATGAATTTTGGGTGCAAACCCTCACCTCTGCTCTACTTCTTGTTCTGCCCAGCCTATTCTAGATTGATTATATCTGAATCTCCTGAGAGTTCACCCCATCCCTGAGGTCTTTCATTCCCAATCATTGTTTAGAAAATAGAGACTTAGATAGGGAAGACAGGAGTCTACTTCTCTTGTGAGCCCCCCTTGGGTTCTACTACATGATTTGTGTTTTTTTTTTTTCCCAAACATAGGCAAATATGGACAGACTAAGTGCAGTCCAGCAAGATCTTAGCTGGAGGGTTAGGTACATACAGAACAGGAACACGGTGACAACAGGACACAAGGAAGCAACATTCACAGAAGCTCAAGTCCCTTATACAACATGCTGTAATATTTGCTACAACCTAGGCACATCTTCACCCATATGCTTAAATCATCTCTAGACAAGTAAAACTGCGGGACAACCAGAACTGATGGAACCTGACTCAGTAACATGCACAAAACACCAGCCTTAACTTTTCATCACCTAAAGGCATAGTTGCCTCATGCAACTGAGCAAAGAAAGTGTTCCACAGACTAGAGGTCCAGGACCACAGCAGAGAGCTTCAGGACAGTCCCACAGGGTCTGGAGCAAGGGAAGTATGGAGAGGAGGTAGGGGACCCCAAAAGCCCTTTCCCACATTCCTGCCTCATGGGTCTGCCCACCCTCATGGTCACTAAATACTCAGAAGTGACAGTCCCTGGGGAAATGAAAATCAAAACCATGAGATAGTACTTGACACCTACCAGGATAACTACAGGATTTTTTTTAATGGAAAATAACAAGTGTTGGCAAGCACCTGGAGAAATTGGAACCCTTGTGCATTGCCAGTAGAAATATAAAATGGTGCAGCTGCTACAGGAAACATCATGGCAACTCCTCAAGAGTTAAACATAGAATTACCATATGTCCCTGCATTTCTATGCCTGAGCATGATCCCCAAAGAATTGAAAATAGGCATTCACACAAACACTTGCCTGCCAAAGTGCACAGCCGCAGTGTGTGGAATAGCCAAAAGGTGGAGGCAGTGCAGGTCCAGCACCAAATGAATGAATATAAACAAAATGTGGTGTCTACACAAAATGCATTGTCACTCAGCCATAGAAGGGGAGACACGCTGGTGCAAACTGGAGCATACACGAGTGGTGAGAGCAAGAGATTGAGTGACATAATCCAATCACAAAAAGCCACTTATTGGATCATTCCACTTATGTGAAATGCTCCGAATAAGCACATTCCTCACTGTTGATGCTACTGAACGTTTAAAGATGATGAGTGTTACTACCTCCTGGTGTGGCCTTTGCCACAGCATGGCCTTTGCTCCATGAAGGCCATCAGGAGGTCTCTGCGGTGGCTCCCCTATCTCTAAATGTGCGCCCAGATTGGAGGGTTCCTGCAATTTGTTTCTGTCCACTCAGTTGATGCCTATGTTGTTTGTTCACTGACACACACACAGTTGGTAAGTAACATTAACTGCATCCACAGAAATCGCCTTTTCCAGGGCATCGTGCCATGTACTGCAGGAGCTGAGGAGAGGAGACGGAGCAAGAGCCAAGGTTGTAGCCACACTTGGCTCCACAGTCCTCCAAACCCATCTAATGCCTGTGGAGCTGGTTCTATGCCTGAACTTTGGAATCAAAGAGTGGGGGGAGACAAACATATTTTTTTCCTTTCTTTTTTTAAATCTCATTATATCCAAACACAAGAAATGTTGTTAATAAAGAAAATGTATTTAGAATCCAGTTTTCCTATTTGTGTGTGGGGTATGTGTGTGTGTATTTTTCCAAGATAAAATTGCCTTGGGTATTTGGAAATCTAAAACAAAATACAACATATATTAATGCTGATGGACTTTGAGTTATAATTTATTTTATAAAATGATAAATTCCCCCTCTTAAGACTGGTCAGTACTTTTAATACTTACTGAACATTTAACATTTATTGAATATTTCAGTTCTTTGAAATGAAAGCACAAAAAGCATATAAAGAGAATTTAGAAGGACTTGGATCTATTTTAATGTTGGAAAACAGAATAAAATTAAATCCATATGTTAACCATGGTATGCATGTATTAGCTTCCCATGATTGCTATAGGAAATGTGGCAGCTTGAAATGATTTATTCTATCACAGTTCTTTTTTCTTTTCAGTACTGAGGGTTGAACTCAGAACCATGTGCTTGCCAGGCAAGCATTTATTCTACTGAGCTATCTCCCTGGCCCTCTCATAGTTCTTGAGGCCAGGGTACCAATTGAGTTTCAGTGGCTGAAATTAAGGAGTTGGTGGGCTGTCTTCCTGCACGGGGCTCCAGCAAAGAATCCAGTTCTTGTCTCTCCCAACTTCTAGTGCTGGCTACATTTCCTTGGCTTGTGGCCACAGCACTCACTCGCTTCCTCCTTAGTTATGAGGCCTCCTCCTCTTCTGTCCATGGTAAAATCTTGCGCCTTCCTCTTAGACAAACACCTGTGATCACACTGAAACCACAAGGGAAACCCATTGTAATCTCCCATCCCAAGACCCTTGACTTGGCCACATCCGCAAAGTCCCTTTTCCACATGAGGGGCCCTATAGATTGCAAGGATGAGGATCTAGATATTTCCAGGAATATGAACACAACAGATGTACATAATACTTCTTCTCTGACCTCACTTGACTACCATAACAAAGATCATTTGTTTGTCACACATGCATATTAGTATCTACCATGTTTGCCAGTGTGGGGCACTTACTGAGAAAAAGTCATAGTTAAGTGAAGATAACATGTTTTCTTTGATTAAGAGAACAAACTCTCGGTGCCACTGACCTCTCAGACCAACTGTTCTGGAATAGTCCAGGGCCTGGCAGTACAGTGCATTCCACGAGGGCCAGAGCACTGCCACTCTTCTGCTTAGGGCAGCAGCTTCCTCCATCAGAGCAGTGCTGGTGGAATACCTTGATGGCAAAAAGTCATCTGTGAGTCACAAATGGAATTCAGGGAAGGAAGATAAATCTTTAGTGAGTGTCCTTCTCCATGAGAATATCTTCCCCTTCTACCCTGGAAATGATATAATGCTATAATCTGTCATGGGGGGAGCCTGACCAGGCCTCTGAGGAACGGTGCCATATTGGACATTTCCTTGGGTTACAAATAGCACCTTCTTCCTGTCTTCATCTGGTTGTCCCTCTGTGTGTTCCTGCGTCTTATTGGCCTCATCTTATGTGGACAGATTAGGGGACCACTCAAATGCCCTCATTTCACCACTTTAACCACCATTCGAAAAAGGCTTCACCTCCAGACACAGTCATATCCTGATATACCAGAGGTTAGAAGTTTGCCATATGAACTTGGAGAGGAATGTAGCTCAGCCCACAGCCTGAGGCCAACTGGCCTTATGCCCTTGTGGGTTTAGCCCAAGAAAAGCCAGAGGTGGAAAAGCCCTTTGTTACATGGAGGATTCAGATGAAAAGAAGAGGAAATGCAATTCTGAAGGTCAGGTTCAGGTCACAGCCTAGTCCCAGGCGGTGTTCTGTGTCCTAGAGTCTGCAGTCTAGTACCCAACCCATGGCCTTGAGCTCCTAACCTTCTAACTCACGTCCTGCACAAGGTGAGCCTCAGGAGCTCCCACTTCCTGCACTCCTTGTCTGGCAGCACCTCCGGTCTCTGCATCTTCTGAGCCTCACAATGCCTCACTCAGCCACACTCATCAATACTCATTCATTTCCCTTTTGTCTCTGCTATACATGCTTTGTAGTAAGGACATGGGGCCTATTGAACAAACTCCCATGAGACTGTACAATTTGCTACCATAAACTCAGGGTCAATTTCAACCACTGATCAGTTCCAACACAACATGGAAATCATCACTTCTCCCTTCCAGGCACCCCCAACCCAGCCACTCCACTCATCCACCCACCCCTACCCCATCTACTCAAAATGCACCCATCCCTCCACGCATTCATTACACATACAAAAAAGTAAATGACTTCCTCGTCAGCTAGAACACATTTGTATAAAAAGAGACATAGTTGACAACTTCTCTGAGCTTACGTCAGAGATGGCTAAACTTTTTCTATAAATGGTGAGATAGTAAATATTTTAGGCCATGCAAACCATGTGGTCTCTGCCACAAATATCAAATTCTGTCATCGTTGTACAAAAGCAGCCATCAATGATCCATGATCCAATTAGTGTGGCTCTGTTCCAAAGGACACAGACTTTTGAAACTTATGTCATTTCCATGCACCGTGGATATTGCACTTTATTAGGATAGGCTTCCTTTAGCTCACAGAACTGTGGGAGCCAAGAGCTGAACTCTGCACTCACTCCAGCAGAAAGACTTCTTTTTTCAGTTCCCTTGCTTACAGAGAAACACACTTGATCTGATTCTTGTGTGTCAGCCTATTACGACTTAATTTGGAGTCTTGAAGGTAAGACTGCAAAGCATTTACCTATATGTGAATACACTATTTGGGGTGACAGTCTTACTTTTGTTTGCGAGACATTGATGAGGAGATCTGTAATTGCTGCCAGCAGCTGAAAGAAGTTGTGTTCCTGGCAGTGCTAGCAAAGACTGCATCTGGTGAGACACAACTGGATCGCTTGCCTTCTACATGCTATTCCCTTTCATCAGCAAATGTATTTCCATAAATGTAGAATTAGTAAATAATAAAAATAAAGGGAAAAATTAGTAATTGCAGTACAATTATCATTGTTGGTGTTTGCTATTTCATCTGACCTATAAGACCTTCCATAGAAGTAATTTGAAATGAGCCTTGTTATTTTTCCACTTTGCTTTGATAACTGTTCTATATTTTCTGCTGAAAGAAGATAGTTGGATGCCTGAGTGCTAGTAAAATCAGAAGACTTCCCTACCTATCTTCCTTAAGGATACTGAAGCTAAACAATCGCACGTTCAAGCTCAGCATAGGAAACTTAGCAAGACTTGCCTCAGAGTGGAAAGGGTGGACCAGCTACATGGAATGTACAGAAATCAAGGAGCCAGAAGGCGAGGAGTTTAATACCATCTACAGACTGAACCACATATTCCTGTAACTGGGAGTTTTCTGCCCCCTACTGGTACCAGCTGGATCACTTGTTAGATACAGTACAAAACAAATGGCTCTGTAGAATTTTTATGTAAGCTTCCTCTGAAATACAAGACAGACAAAGATAAAGTATGAATGATTAAATGGTGTATGCTTTTAGTCACAAAGTGAAAGAGCAGAAAGTGTTTTGATCCCACATAAGATATGGCCCTTCATGTTGTTGAAAGGTCATTGAAGCTGCAATGTTTTGCAGGCAATGCTAGATTCATCGTTGCAAATAGAGCTCAACAATGGCTCCTTTGGGGAGTGATTTCCCTCACGCTGCTCTGGACTGACAGCCTCACCTGCAGGTCCTCATAGAGAAACCCTTTGCTACAGCAGAACCAGAGCAAACACACCAGACATCTGAACACAAGCCAGGCTGAGAGTGACTTACTATTTCAAATGTTTTTTATTTAATTTTGCTGAAACCAAGGAGCTTTCACTAGTTTGGTAAACTACTAACACAAACACATACAGAAAACACACATACATGTGGTGACCAAAAGTGACTTTGGGAACTGCAAACCCACTCTCTGAAGACTCTTCAGGCTCGGAGAGCATCTGTCACTCTTGAGGATAAAATGCTGCTCACTTAGAGGTCATGTTTTCCAGCCTCTTCTCTGCTTCTCTCTGCTCTGCTCTCCCTTGGGATGGCTGTGGTTATGGACACAGCCACCACCCCACCACCCCTCCCCCATCCTCACAGCCCAGCTGCCCCACAATGAAGGCACTGTCAGGGCAGGGGACACACAGCTGATAGAGCTACCCAGGCCTGTGGCTCAGCCTCTGAGTTTTTGGTGTTTAAGCGCACACTCCTACTGCATGCAGCTAAGAGGACCCCCAGCTCCTCCCTGGCTGATCTTCCCACACTATCAACAGAAGGTAGGGGCCTGGAATCCAGGTCACTTTAGCCGAGGACTGGCCAACAGCTGTTTGCAGCTGGAGGGGCCTCAGGTGGACAGTGGCCAACTGTCAGCTTTACCTAATTCAGGTGAAGTTTAACCTTTGAAAATAAATTATTCTTTAAGTGAGGAATTGTCAGTAGAAAGAAAGTCATTTGTGCATTTTAACAAATTAGTGAACATGAGCACTTAATCTGTATCCACAAGGAACTGTTTTGCTGTCCTCTTAATTCCTCTGTTTACATTCAGCTTTCAGGAAGTTTCTACTAATGGGCACCACCCTTTTCTGACTTTGAGGTGATCCAGAAGTAAGGTCCTGAGCGCCTCATGGCCAGAGACCCCTGGATAGGACCCTATATTGGGCACAGAAGGGGCACACAAATGAGCACCACCCACCCTGCTCCCTAAACCCATTCGGGACAGATCCACCACCCCACCCCTGTACAGGGGATGAAACCCTGCGTCTCTGCACTAAGCTCCTCTAAAATAATTTCTTTTTTTAGATGGTCTCAGTAAGTGACTGAGTTGCCTAGGCTGGACTCAAACTTGAGAACAGCCTGCTTCAGCCTCTTAAGAGTGCTGCAATTACAAGTGTATGCCAACATGCCTGCCTTAGCAGCAACTTAATCAGCAAGCAGAGTCTAAAGTAAGTTTGAAGCTGGATATTGAATCTGAAGAGTCCTTTTTGGTACACATGCTGGCTCTAACTAGGAAGTCAGTCAGTGCTTGATAATAGATCTAAGAGTGTGAGAAAAAAAATCAGGATGTGCTTTTTATTCACTCTTATACAAAGACACCTGTCTGCCTGCCTGCCAGTACTCTGTGCTTATGTGTCTAAGAAGCTATCCTACCTGCTATCTGTCCATTTATCTATATGTCTACCTTTCTATTTTTATGTCTGCCTATATTTTCATCTTTGTGTCATATTGGGCCATCTTTCTGAATTCATGTCTCAGTACAATCCATTTGTCTGTCGCCTGTCTGTACGAGTACCAACTGTCTCTGTCTCTCTGCATATGTATATATCGCTCTGCTCAGTGATGTGTGGGTGAAGCACTTCAGCTATGTGTGTCCCCTACAGAGATGAGGGTGGCAGCCAAAGGGCCAAGCTAAGGAGGCCTCACCACTGCCTTGGCAGCCAGGTGACCAGCTGGGACAGTCACATGCACCCATACGTGGGCCATGTAACTATTATTAATCATGTCTCCTTTCATTTGGGAAGGGTATTGGCTGAGACCATGATTTATTTAGTCACTCTCAGATTTCAGCCTTTTTTAATGTGTCCCCAAGGAACCTGAGGTAAGCGGCCAGCATCTAGCCCCTGCTCTTTGGATGTTTTCGTAGGGAAGGGTCTGGCCGTGGTTGATGGTCCTGGGCCCCATCCCCTCCACTTCTGTAGCCCTTCAGCCAGGACACTGACTTCTTCACCTGAAGACATTGCCCTGTTACTCAAAGATGAAGCTTCTGCAGCCACCACCCCTTCCAATCTTTGGGGTGATCCAGAGATAGAGTCCTCAGCATCTCAGGTGTTCAGCAGAAGCCCCAAGGAGTTCTTTCTCTCAGCCTGGATGCCACAAGCAGCAGATGACCCTGTGCATCAGGCCCCAGTGCTTCCTCCAGAGCCATAGCCCTGATCTTTAAGTGCTCAGTGACACCTGGGTGGCCCTAGATCCACCTTCAGTGGATCCCTGAAATATCCTGAGACAGACCCAACCTAAAGGACGATACCAACCCCAGGTGCAGATGCGGTCTCATGGTGGAAGCCCTAGGCACACAGACT
This sequence comes from Ctenomys sociabilis, assembly GCA_004027165.1. Lineage (NCBI taxonomy): Eukaryota > Metazoa > Chordata > Mammalia > Rodentia > Ctenomyidae > Ctenomys > Ctenomys sociabilis. The sequence continues at coordinate 32,877 of PVKA01004845.1, forward strand.
GGGTTGGGGCTTGGGTCTGTGTGACAGGCTTGGCTCCAACAAGGACATAGTTGGGCTCTGCTGTGACTAATGGGAGGGTCAAGACTCAAAAGGCTATAGTTTTTGTGATCCTAGTGTGTATCTGGAAGGCAAGCAAAGGTTGGAGTAGAAAAGCAGGGTCAGTGGTGTGCAGAGGAACCCAAAGGCTGGGGCTGAGACCCTGAGCTCAGAGCCACCCCCAGCTTCCCGCCTCCCCAGAGCCCTGCCCCAGCAGCTGTGCTGGGACACGGGTGCCCAGACAGTCACAGTCACTCTTGGATCCTGCTGGGACTCTTGATGATGTCTGTAACACCTGATCCCTCTGTTCCACCCTCTCTGGCTCCCCAGTCTCCATGGCCAGACCTGATCGATCCCTCTTTGGGGCTACGCTAGTGGCTTTACATATGAGTTTTATTGGCCACTTTCTGTACTTTCTCCTTTTAAAAATAAAAGGAGAACCAAATGAATATGGGGCAGATTAACAAGAGAAAAGCATCCCAAGTTTTATTTATTTCTTTTTAATTTATATAGTTAGTATAGAGTCTAATTTATATATTTAGTATAGAGTCTACAGCTTTGATAGTGCTGGAATTACAGGTGTGCAGCCATGGTAGTACACACCTGTAATTCCAGCACTATCAAAGCTGAGGCAGGAAGATTGCTTCAAGCTCGAGGCCAGCCTGGGCTACATAGTGAGTTCAAGGCCAGCCTGAACCATAGCATGAGACTGTCTCAAAAAACAAATTAAAATTAAATAAAAGATATACTTTACCTGTATTTATCCATTGTTGTGTGTGGTCCTGTGAGTTTTGACACGATGCACATATCCTGGTGACCATCATTGAAACCAACAGGTGACACATTCCATCCACCCCCAAATCCCTTCATGCTCTTGCAGTGTACCATTCCGTCCTTTTCCTGTGCATCCCCCACACCTCTGGCTTGGCCTTTTCCAGAACATCCTGTAGAGGTTATCAAGGGTTCTCCAGTCAAGAAGCCTGTTTGGTTTGGCCCTTTGCACTCAGTGCAATAGTTTTGAAGGCCTCCATGTGATACCCACTCCTTTGCTCAGCAGGATTCCTTTGTGGGGATGAGCAAAGGTTGGCTGCCCATGAAAAAGGCAAGGATGTGCCAATGTGAAATTCCCAGGCTTGATAGACTGACTATACCAAACTGAGGATACTAGAGGAGCTGTACCTGCAGAGGGTCATCCTGTCTGGCCCGCCATGGAGACTCTTACATCTTTATGGAGGAAGAATGTCTTCCCCAAACCACAGTTAGACAAGTCTTTAGTGTCAGAGACTGAGAATCAGGCTGTGGTGGACCTGAATGATAATCCTCCTCCTCCACAAGCTTCCCTGGAATTTACTCCCCAGCCCCTAAGAACCCCTCTGCCCTGTTGGGTCTGCACACATTCACCATTCTTTGTCTAAAAGGAATGAATGCATCTTCCTCTGTCCATTTCATTGTCTCTTCACCCTCTTATCAGGGCCTCATTTTCAGTGGCTGGGGTGTGGCTTGGTGGTAAATCATTTGTCTCATTTGCATGTGAGGCCATGGAAGCCATCCCCAGCACCATAAAATATAAATAATAAAATTGAAAGGGCCAGCTAGATAGCTCAATGGACTAAAAAACCTGCTTAGGCAGGCGCAGGGACCGGGGTTCAATCCCTGGCAGTCTGTGCCAGCCTCACCCCCAGGGCTTGCTAAAACAGCAATTGAAACTCGGCATGGTGGTGCGTACCTATAATCCCAGCCCTCAGGAGGCTGAAAACAGGTGGATCACTACAAGTCTGATCTGTGTAGTAAGACCCTGTAGACTCTATACTAAATATATAAATTAAAAAGAAATAAATAAAACTTGGGATGCTTTTCTCTTGTTAATCTGCCCCATATTCATTTGGTTCCCAGACCCAGTCAGCAAACCCATTTTAGTTTTCTCTTTCAGTACTAAGGATTGAGCTGGAGCCTCAAGCATGCAAGGTGAGTGCTCCACCACTAAGCTATACCCCAACCCAACAACCTTACTTTAGGGTATCAACAGGCTCGGGCCATTACTAGTGTCTGCTATATCCATTCATCAGCTGAGGGACACTAGTCTTGCTTCCTGGTTTTGGTGAGTACAAATCATCTCCTATAAACACTTACTTCCAAGTCTTTGTGTGAACGTAAGTTGACATTTCTCTTCAGTTATACCAATTTGTGGAATGATTATGGAAATATCTGTTTGACTTTATAAAGTAACTGCTGGCCAGAGGTGTAGCTCAGTAGTAGCACATATGGTTAGCATGTGCAAGGCCCTGAATTCAATCCCCAATACAGAGGGAAGGAGGGAGGGAGGGAAGGAGGAAGGGAGGGAGGGAGGGAAACAGGGGGAACAGGGGAAAGGGGAAGGAAGGAAAGGGGGAGGGAGGGAAAAGAGAGGGAGAGAGGGAAGGGGAAAAAGAAAGAAGAAAGAAAAAGAACCTGCCAAACTGACTTCCATAGTAGCCATTTTTTACCATCTTAAAACACTTGGAGATGTTGGCCACATCTGGTTCTTCATCTCCCCAGCCTCTCAAGCCCATGTCAACCTGGGTATCTTATGGTCCCTCAGAGAGCCTAAACTCAGCTCCAGCCCCAGCCCTAGGCAGCCCTCCTCCAAGTCTGGTGGCCCAGCCACACTAGTCTTCCACATGCTCCTCAGACTTCCCAACCTCCACCAGAGCTGCCCTGTCTGGCACATTTGGCTCTTAGACATTTGCAATGACAGCTTGCAGTTGGGTGACCCCTCTACGTTCAGGACATCTTACAAGCAACTTCACTGTTTCTTTTTCATGTCTTTACATAGTACTGTGTGGTTCACAGCCTCAGTTCACAGAGGAGAAGACTGAGGAATAGAGAAGCCAGTTCACTGTGCCAGACCAAGAGCTGGGGAGGGTAGAGTCAGGTTCACATGCAGTCAGTCTTTAAGAGTTTGGATGCACTCTGGTGGCCCCATGGCTGGCATGACCCCAAGGGTCTCTCCAAGCACCTCCTTGCTTCTTAGCATTTGTGGTTTCATCACTTCTGGGCAGCATGTGAAAAAAAAGTGCCCTAAATGCCATCAAAAGACAGCCCTGCCCTCCTGTCTCTGCCTCCACGTAGCAGCTGGGATTGATGAGCACCTAGACTTTCCTGGTGCTCCATGTGGCTACCTGGCCAGAGAAAGTAGCTTTGCTTCTGCCTCCTGGCATACGCCTCCACGGTCTAGGAGACTGTGGCAGGACTGCAAGTAGCGGGAGCCCAGCCATGGCTGTGCAATTTAGTGGACCATGCCTCAAAATAAAAGGGCTGGGGATGTAGCTCAGTCCAGAGGCCCTCGTTTCAATCCTCCATACCAATAAAGAGAAGAGATGGAGAGAGAAAGAAAGAGAGGAGAAGAAAAGGAGAGGGATGGAGAAACAAGGAACGAAGAAAGGAAAGAGAAAGAGAGAAGGGCTGGAAACAAAGGGGGAGGAGGGAGAAGAAAAGGACAGAAGAAGGAAAGAAAGGGAGGAAAGGGGAGAAACGAGATGGGCCCACCACCTGCCCCCTGGCTGATAGCACAGGGCTGAGCAGCAAAGCTCAGGGTCAGGCACAATTGGCATGTGAAGTTCCACACCCCTACGGTGCCAACCTCTGGGAGTCAGTGTCCCTCAGACGGAGATAACTGGTGGCCACTGCAGCACCTGTAGTTCCTTCACCCACCAAACAGAACATCTTTCCTCCTGTGCAACATTGCTGGAACACTAAACTGCCCCTGAGAGAGACCAAGACCAGAGCAGTGGGCCCTGCCAGTCAGTGGACCAGTGCAGATGCATGGCTATTCATAGATCGTGAATGTATTCATTCATTTTATGATAGCTGCATTTCAATAAAATGAATTTCCTTTGAAACCCCATGTATTTTATTTTATGCCACCCCTTTTAAAATATTACTCTGGCACAGGGCACTTTAAAGCCCTGAACTGTGGACCCCTAATCCCCAGCTAAGGTTTTCAGGGGAGCCACTCTTCAGCTGCCAGCTTTGCAAGGGAGGCCTGGACCTCCTTTGGGTCCCACTGCCTGCTGCTCCTTGCTCCTGATCACCACAACCACCTGCACAGGCTCCAGACCCTCCCCAGGGACAGGACATAGGACCCCTAACCTCCTGAGAGTCTTTTCTCTATTGCTAAAGCAGATGAGGATTTATGAACGCCCCCTGGGTACATGGGGCTTGCTCTTCAATATGGACACAGCCATGAACAAGGAAGATCACCAGTTCCTGCTTTTAAGGGAATGACATTCCAAAGCAGGCAACTTTGCAGCCATGCTGTGTCGATGGCTCTGAAAGTGTGGTAGAAGGTCAAGCCCTGCACGTTGTTCAAGGGGCCCTGTGTGATAGCCACAGGCGGTCACAGCCCCTTGCTGTGATCATTTTGAGAGGCAGAATCCCAGCCAGCTCCCTTCCACTGGTCAGGGGGAAGCTTAGACCTTTAGGATGAGGAGCAATGTTTGCTAAGAACCAAGAGGAAAGTGTTGAGCAGCAGAAACTCCTTAGGAAGAGCTCCTGGAGTGGAGAGAAATGTGGACTTCAAATAACTAAAGGGAGGCAGAGATCCTGAACTGAGAAGCAAGGGAAAGGAGAGCTGAGCGGATTGAGGGAGCGTCTGGGGCAGGGATGGATGGGTTAGGGACCCAATGCAGTCTTAGCTTCAGAGCAGTGGGAAACCTGGGAGGGTTTTCGGCATGGGCTTCTAAGACCATTTAGACTGCAAAGGGATGAGTCCTTGGAGGCCACCAAGCTGCCAGCAAGCAGATGAGCAGTTCAGAGCTGGCCCGTTGGGGCAGAGGAAGCACCATGCCTGATTCCCTGAAGTCACAGGGCTTCCTGCTGGAGCCTGACTTTGAGATGGATGAGGTGTTTAGTCCTGGAAGACAGGCAGATGCCCCAAGGGGACAAGTGCTCCAGAGTGGGTAGGTGCATGAACCAACCTGACAAAGAGGGGTCTGTGGGCATGAGGCCTGGCTGAACCCCCGCTTGGCTAAGTCCCTCTCCTCCCATGACCCTGGGCAAGTCCCTAAAGTTCCTGAACCAATTTTTTCTACAGCAAGGTAACAGTGTTCCTGGGCCTTCCCAGAGACAATGCCCAGCATCAACCTCAGTGCCTCCCAGTCCTCAGACTCAAATCATTGACTCAGTAAGGCTGTATTCCCCTCCTCACTAGCCCCTACCCACCCCACTTGCACCTGTGTGAAAGCAGTGAGCTGGGCTTGCATCATCCCTGAGGAGGCAGGACACTCAGGCAAACAGGCCATCACCCAAGGATGGGCTAGAGCTTCTTACATGGTCATAGGGAATCATCTAAATCTGCAGAGTGAGGCCCTGTTGTGGGGCAGAAAGGGGGAAAGTGCACCATTTCTAGAAGCAGTTCAGACAAAAGAAGGGGCTCTCTCCCAAAGGCCTTGGCCATGGAAAGCACAGAAGCTGAGCCCTTGCATGCAAAGTCTAATTCAGCAAAAATGTACCATGGGCTTTTGTTTGCCCTGCTTTCCTCCACTGCCAGCCATGCCCTGGCTTCACGGGGCCATCTGAGCAGAGGTGACACCAGATGCCCTCTGCCTGCTCCAGGCTGCAGGAGGATGGCGCTTTCTTTTCTTACAGTGGGATCAGGAGTGACCTTTTGGGGCTTGCCTCCCTCATCTCAAGGAGCCCTGAGGCAGGGCACACAGGGCAGTGCAGGAGGGAGGGGTGATATGTGGGAATGAGAGCACAGGGGGGCAGGAGGTCCTCCCAAGGTCTGCAAGGGGGCTGGACTTCTTCCCACCCCCACCCTAGAAATGGGCCCCAGGGAGCCCCACAGTCAGCACACAGGGTTTGGAAGCCACAGGTACCTAGCACGCGCCATAGCCATGCAGACACAGCTCAACACAGCGGCACTCAAAGAGATCAAAATGCATTTAATGTGGCCGAGTCTCATCGCCTACATCTTTAGATACCACTATGTATTGAAAATAACATGAAAATTCTTCCATTTCACCATTTAAAATAGATTTGACATTCTATGACCTCACACAGGGCAGACACCCCACACAGGGGCCTCCCGAAGGTGGCTACTTCAGCCCACCTCTAGGCCCTTGGGTGGGCAGGGACTGGGTGGCACAGCACCAGCAGAGGTTGGGGGCAGCTGCCCATGCTCTGAGCAACACAGACACCGCCCCACTGACACATGCACACCCCCCCGACCACACACACACACACACACACACACACACACACACACACATACACGTCCACACAGACAAACATCCATGGCATTCAACATGATCCAGGTGCAGATGCTCACCTTCAGTGACTCAAGCTGGCACTGATTGAATGATCAGGGTAGAGGACTGGGAGCTCGCAGGCTATGCAGTGCCAGAGTCTGAGGTCAGCGCCCAATCTGACCAGTGTGTACCCAGCCCTGGCCTGATCAGTGTTTCCTTCCTTCCAGAAGAGCACACACACACACACACACACACACACCACGCCAGTGGGTAGACACACATCTGAACATATCACGCATCCACATCACCCACTCAGTGTCATCTATGTGGGGAATCATGTGTGCACTTCTGCACACACACACACACACACATGCATGTGCACAGCCCTCCCCTCCCCACACTCGCCCCAGGGACCGAGTCTCCCTCACTCCTGCATGCACTCAAGGCTCCTCACAGCTGTCCTCACACATCAAGTGCACTAAAAGGGGAACTATTTTGGTCTGTAGCAAAAGCAATAAATAAATAAATAAATACAGGGAAAGGAAAAAAAGAGGACAGAAGATTTTAAAAACGTAGCATGTGCCTGCCTTTGGCAAGAGCTGAAAGGCAGCTGAAGCTGCCTTCCCTCGAGCTTTTGGGCTGGATCATTCTGGTGGATGCGGGCATGGGAGTATGGGCCTGAGAGGCAAACGCACCAGACCACTGACGTGGCAAGGACCTAGGGCCCTGGGTCTGCTCTGTGCAGAAAGTAGAAGGCCTGCCCCTGCAGGCCTGGAGGGGTGGAGGCGCAGATCACCACCAGGTGCCCACCTGGCAGTCTGGGCTTCATGGTGAGCACTACACACTGCCATGCTAATTCCATCCCCAGAACACCAAGAATAAGGCTGGGAAAGCCAGTCCTACTTTAGAGCCAGGGGCCAGACCTACAAGCCCGGGGAAGCTGAGGTCCTTCTGGCAGACCCTGAGTGGAGAGAGCCGCCAAGGGCTAAATCTCCTGGACCAAAAATTCAGGCAGGGTGTGCTAGGAGGGCAGATTGCCTGGAGTCTGGCCTAGCTCAGGATGAAAGGCTGAGCTATCTCTGAGCTCTGTCCCAGGTGCCTTTCAGAGAAATGACAGCTATGTCTGAACTGCCCATGTGCTCCAATCCTCAGGGAGGAAGATCTAAGAGGCAGGAGCCCCACCCCAGCCCTGGACTCTCCTTAACTCCCTGCTCACTCACTGTGTGGCCTTGTACATTCCCTTTCCCACTCACAGCTTCAGGTTCCCCACTTAGACCATAGAGTCCCTGGTGCCTTCTTGACCCTGAGCTTGGGGGCATGAGTCAAAGCAACCTGGGAAAGCAGGAAGGAGACAGAGGCTTTCCCATTACTGCCTTTCTGAGATGCAGGCCAAGGAGGAAAGGTTTCCTCAGCAGCCCCAGGAAAGGCTGGGCTCCTACTCAACCTGGCCCCACAAGCCCGAAGAACAAGGCAGGGCCAAGTAGGTCACAAGGGACCTCACACATCTTGTCAATCAGGGTACCTGGAGTGAGGCCTGTCCCTAGGCAAGGGGACTGAGGTATCTTGCAGGGAAGTGATTGCCAAAACCTGAACTCTCTGTGGCCCTTGTCCTCAAGGAAAACACAGAGGGAAAAGGAAGGAACCACATCCCAGGACCCTGAAGCCTGAGCAGGAATTTTTGTTCTATGGCCACTTTTTAAAATTCATCTTTGAATGAATGTGACCTCAGGAAATGTGAGTAGTGATAACTCCTCTACTGCCCTAAATTCTTTTCTCTGCCCCAAATGCCTGGGACCCTCCAGGGCTAGGCTATACTGCCTGAGGTATGTAGGGGAGGGGGCAGGTGGGGATATGGCCATGTGTCAGGAGCTTAGTCTCTTCCCAGGGCGGACAGAGTACGTAGGGAAGGGAGACAGGCAGGTCCAATGAAAACAGAAACAACTCAAGTCAGACAACCTGAAGTCTCTTAAGGCACAACTCTCTCTTTGGGCCCAGTGGGAAGGCTGTCCCACTTCCACTGGGAGAGGGAACCCGGCCTCCCTTCCCCTGCCTGACATGCTTCCCATGTTTTCCAGCTGCCCCTCATCTGAAGGAGTGTGGACCCTGGCAGAAGTGGAGAGAGGCAAAACATGGACATGGAGGCAAGGAGACCCTGAAGGGCAGGTGCCACCCAGCCCTGAGACCACCTCTGAGGTACATCAAACTCAAAAAGAGCAAACTAGTTTCTTCCCCAACCCTATCTCAATAGCATCTGAAAGCTTTTATTATGATCATTAACATGGTCTTGGTTCTTCGGTCATAAACGGAACCTAATTCACCCCTAAACATGTTGAACTGTGGGGGCTCTAGCACACATGGGGGAGAGGTTAGTCCAGCCTCAGAGAACCTTCTGGAACATCCATCCATCTAGCCACTTGTACTGTGACAGACCAATGGGATTCTTACTGTCCTTCCCCCACAACCCTATGAATTAAAAAAAAATTTTTTTTTCAATTGCATGTTGTTATTTTTTGTAAACAGTCTTACCCAAGCTAAGGTTGAGAAAGCTGAAATCTGGTGTTTCTCCCCAAGTTAAAAATCATCAAGGGGCCTGCAGCCTGCCAGCCATAGCCACAGAGGTAGCCCCTGCAGGGTGACTGTGCAGGCTGCAGCTCTTTCTCCAGGCAGAAGCCACTGGCTTCTATGGCTGGATCCTCAGAAAGCCACCTCCCTGACCTTGTGCCGCCTCGGCTTCTGAGATCATGGGCTGCCCACTCTGGCCACCCACTCTCCTGCCAACTTTCCAAGGCTATTGCGAAGAAACATAAAACGACTAAAATGCTACTGAGTCTGCAACCCGGGGCATCTGGCCCACACTGCTCAAACCCAGTGCCCCTGCAGCACACAGGGCCACTCCCTGGAGAGGTCACTCTGCACTCTGCCACCAGTAGCTCAGATCTCTGACTCTCGTCTGTAGGACCGCTGTTCAAGGGCACTGCCACCAGCCTGCAGCCTGTCAAAGTCATGCCGTGGCTGGGGATTGAGACCATCCCGACTGCAGCCATCCTGGTCTCCTTCCCCGTCGTCCTCCTCATCACGGCTCAGGAAGGCCAGCTCGTTCTCATAGCAGAAGGAGTTGGCACTGGGCAGAAGGAACTTGTTCTCCACCAGGTCCTTGGCGCTGCAGCGGGGTGTGGAGGGCACCTCATAGGTCTTGTGGAAGTGTGAGTAATCGATCTTGTACTGATTCTTTTCTTCAAAGAGCACTGGCTCAAAACGGTGGCCCCACAGGATCTCGTTGGCCAGGTAGGAGCTGCGGGCCTGTGTGGTCATGGCCGTGGCCTCCACCATGCCCTCCAGGATCACCACGATCTCAAAGTCGTCTGTCTCCAAGTCCTGCCGGCTGATACCAAATAGTGGGCTGGCCTCATCGATCTCGTGCAGGATGGTGATGGGTGACACCAGAAAGATGCGGTCCAGGCCCTTGTCAAAGCCCACATCAATGTCTATCTGGTCCAGCGGGATGTACTCGCCTTCCTCCGTGACCCGGGGCTTGATGAGCTGGGCTCGGACGTGGGCCTCCACAATGTGGCTCTTACGCAGGTTACCCACACGCCACATGAGGCAGAGCTTGCCGTCACGCAGTGCCACCACAGCATTGTGGCTGAACAGTAGCGTCTGCGCCCGCTTCTTGGGCCGTGCCATCTTGGCCATGATGGCGCCAATCATGAAGGAGTCAATGATGCAGCCCACGATGGACTGAGCCACCACCATGAAGACGGCCACGGGGCATTCCTCGGTCACACAGCGCAGCCCATAGCCAATAGTGGTCTGTGTTTCGATGGAGAAGAGAAAGGCTGCCATGAAGCCATGGACCTGCATCACGCAAGGGGTGCGGCCATGACTCTCGGCTGGCTCCAGGTCACCGTGGGCCACAGCAATGACCCAGAAGATGATGCCAAACAATAGCCAAGAGGCAAGGAAGGCCAGTGAGAAGATGAGTAGCATGTAGCGCCAGCGGATGTCCACGCAGGTGGTGAACATGTCAGCCAGGTAGCGCTGCGACTTCTCATCCATGTTGGCGAACTCGATATTGCACTGACCGTTCTTCTTGACAAAGCGGTTGCGGCACCGGCGCCTAGTATGCACCTTGCCATTGCCAAAGCCATTGGCACCCGACATGGTGACCAAGTGCAGCCCGTCCTCCTCTGATGACACAATGCTGTAGGGGTTGGCCCGACTGGCTGCAGTCATCCCGGGGTCCAGGGGACCCTGACCTGGCCCCAGGCTGGCTCTAGGCAAGGAGGCTCCTGCAACAGAGAGAACAGGGTCTTCTAGGCAGAGTAGATGATCCTTCCTTTGTCCCCACCAGTGCCCATGGCCCTAACCAGCAGACCTTGGAACCCCTATTCTGATGACTTTCCTCTATCCCATGCCTTCTCATTTTGGAAAGTGGCCTCCTAACAGCTCAGATGAAAACCTCAATTCACCCCAGATCCTCTGATTTCAACACCGAGGGCTCTGTTTTCAAAATATACTTAGAATAAAACCCTCTCTCCCACCTTCATGGTCTGACTCCCCATTGCTGCCCACCTGGACCAGAGGCCACCTTGCCAACCTCCCTGCATGCACACCAGCCCCTCAATCCCTGCAGTAGTCATAGGCTGAATCAGATCCTGTCCCTTCTCTGTTCAAAGCCAGAGGCCTTCTAGGACCTGCAGGACCTGCATAAGCAAGACCCATGACCCCCCAGAACCACCTTGAACCTCCTTGCTCTCCCTGCTAGACACCCTTCTACCTTATATCCTCCTATCACCCTCAGACTGGCTCCAATGTGCTATCCCCAGAGGCCTCTCTGTGCCTGAGGGCTGCCCATTCCATCCTACAGTCATCTATGGCACTGAACTGCCACTGGAATAACAACAGCAGGGACAGCTATGATGATACATGTGGGACCCCATGGTGACAGCCAGCCCTAAGAGCAGGACTTTCCTCCTCTGTTCACTGTTAGTCTTACCCCCACAGCAGAACAAAACCTGCCAACCTGGTCTCCCATCACTTCAGACATACCAAGTGGGGTCCCATCCATACTCTACACTCCTGACATCACACAGCTCACCTATTATGAGGAGAACCACAGAGTTACCACCTCCGCACATGGGAGCATGCAGAATATCACCTGCTCCTATCATTATCCTTGGCCTTATGGCATATGGGATAATGTGGCTCCACACACTCGTGCATACAATCCTCTCAGTGTACCACAGCCAGCAGAACAAACCCTGCTCTCAGGCCTAGAAAGGCCAGTTGGATCCCTTCCCCAACTGCCCCACAAGCTCCATTTGGGCTAGTGGTACCAGACTGAGCTAGGGTCATGGGAATGCCTGGTCCTGTACCATCAGTACCTCAGCCTACCTGGGCTGGGCTAGGCCGGACTCCAGGGCATAGCTAGGGCTCCTTGGTAGAGACAGAACACTGAGGAGTTGGGTATAAGCCTTGCTTCTAAGGACCCCAATTCCAACACCTCATACCACAAGGTCAGAGCCAAGAGTCTCCGGGCCTTGATCATCTGCCACCATGTTACCAGAAAAATACTGAGGCCCTCAAGGAAAATTTCCCAGAGCTACCAAAAAATCCCTTGAGCCCTCCAGGGAGAAAGAGAGACCTGCAATAAGGTCACCCCATATTGCAGACTCAGGAACTGGAAGAGATTTGCCTAAGGCCCTGGGCAGGAGGTGGCAAGATCCAGACTCAGCTCCATCTATGCTGCTACATTCCTCACCAAGTCCATGGGAGCCAGAGTCTTAGAGGGGATATGGCCTCCAAACTCTGCTCCTAACTCCCAGATGACAGTGAGATCACATGACTGGCCAAATGAGAAGCGCACCTAGGTGAGAGCCCTTCACTGCACTGTGAATCCACAGCCTTCAGCTGTGGAGGCTTGGGAGCCACAGGAAGACCAGACATAGCCACTGCCCTCAGCCCAACCTCTAGCAATCCACAACTATCATCATTTCTATGCTCTGAATGAGGTTCAGAGAAGTCAGAGGCCTTCCTCTGCCACCAGGCCACACAGCAGACCAAAAGCAGCAGGCAATCCAAGCCACCTACGTCCAATGCAAAGTCTCCTCCCAGGGAGCACCCCAGGGACACCTGTCCCCACTCTGCTGCTGTCACCCCACAGATGCTCCCGCTGACCACCTCACCGTGATTCTGAGGAGCTGAGGCCTGATGCCATAATGGTGGCTGCTGCCTGGGCCAGGAGGCAGAGAGTTGGCAAGGCTGGGGGACCTGGGGACTGTGCTGGGAATGCAGCACAGCCCCAGACTGTGGAGGCCTCCGGGGCAAGGCAGCCAGGGTTGGTGCACTCAGGCGCCGGCGAGAGGCTGCCACATCCTGGGGGCTGGGCTTGTGTGGCCTAGAGAGCTGGAGGGTCATCCAGCGGGTCATGGCTGCTCCAGCTTGTGCTCTCAGCAGCTCAAAGCCTGCAGAGAACAGAACTGTGAGAATCAAAGGCCAGACAGACCAGCCGGCAGCCTGTTCCTACAGCCTGACGGCCTTGTCTCTGGCCAGCCACTGGTAGGGAGGGTGCTGCAATAGCTCCTGGCCTCTCCACCAGGGCTGGGCACATGGGACCCACCTAGACAGTGAAGACAGGCCTGGAACTCCTACTTCTGTTGACATGCGTCCTAGAACCACACAGAGAAAATCAACAAGGTCAAGTTCACACCTGCTCCTCCATTTTCCAGAGCCAAACACACCCAGAAACTGAGTACCAGAGACAGAGACACAGTTGCAGCCGGAAGCATCAGTCCTTGGCCCCTTACAGCCCACCTCGCTTGCATAGGCACATGTGTGTGTGTGTGTACACATGTGCGTATGACAGACAGACCACATGTGTGGGAAGTCCCCTCACTGGGTACCATTAAATGAACACAGCCACAAAGAAGACCCAGAAGCAACTCTTAAAGAGAAAAACCCAGCACCACAAGCCAAGCTTGCCCAAGGTTCTAGGGATACTCCCACACAGCACAAGCCTGGCAACAAGGTTACACAATGCTGCGATCCTCAAGAGCTCACTTTAGAGCTCACTTTAAGAAATATAGGTCAGTCCCCTCCACCAGACATGTGCAGGTCTCTTTGGCTCTTGGCTCAATAGGATGCAAATGGTGAAATCAGATAAGCAAGGGAATCAGAAGACTTGTTTTGATGCAAGAGACCTCAGCAAGCAAGGAGGCCAGCTCTGCATTTTATAGATATAAAAGCCACAGCCAAACAAAGAGGGACTTGTCCCAGATTAAGACAGGTTAAGACCACTCTGGAAAGCCTAGGTGGCCAGTACAGGGAAGAAGAGGGGGATGCCAGACACTACCTGAGCTGGACAGAGCAGTTCCACACTGGGGAGGCCCAAAACCCATCAGAAGGCAGAGCTTGGGGGCAAAGGGACAGACCCAACCAGCAGTGAAGTCATCCTAGTGCTGCAGCCTTGCCACCTGCTTCTTCCTAGTCACGGTGCCACAAACACAGTCTTGCATCGTCCAGCGTGCTGGGAACATTAGCTGGGACTTGGGCTGGAGCTTATAGAGAGGACACCACACCACGGCTGCCACTCGACCCAAGGGTGGGGCCTGAGAGTCACCGGGAGGGGCCTCCGGATGGAGCGGAACACCCCATGCCCAGTCCCTGAGGCTCTGGGCACCTCGTTTCTGTAACATCCGGGAGGAGCCAAGACAGGGCCTGGGTCCACATTCCAGGGCCAGGGAAGCCTGACAGGAGGATCAGGCACGGGGCTTCTCCGGGCCCTGATCAGCAGACCTCTACCACAGTCTCTGGCGGCCCGGACCTCACGTGCTGTGAGCACAGTGGCCAGAACACACAGCCCACTTACCCGCTCCCAGGTGCTCTTGTAAAAGTTCTAATAAACTCACTTATTTAATCCCTATAATAACATTATGACTAAGTATTATCTCTATTTCCTGGTGAGGAAACTGAAACTCACAGAGGTCACCTTGGAAGAGCAGCATTTCCAATCTAGGGGTGGGGATGAAACACTATCCCAGCACCGCAATCTCTGGTGTGGCACTGTATTCATCTCAGTCCTGTAGACCCTGCACTTCCATCTGGGGACAACACATACAAACAGCTCCAGATTCATGCCCATAACCACAGCCCCCATCAGCTTTAGGGACCCCCATCAGCTTTAGGGACCCCCATCAGCCTACCCTGATTTGGAACTTCCAGAGGTGGGATACTTATTACCTCATGAAGACTCCTTAAAAATACTTCATGCAGCAAAGGGCAGTAGGTAGCCTGCATGCACTAGCACTTCCTCCCCTTCTCCCCCCTTCCACCATTAGTGATGTGACAGACATCACTAATCAATCACAGAATTTTCTATTGCATCCAGGATGATCCCAGAATTTTTCCAAATCCAGTCACTATCCATCAGACTTACTAAAGACTCCAAGAAGGCTCTCAGGCTATCACAATGGAAATCAGGGGCCAAAAGCCTAGATACACAATGTTCTCTCTCATGCCAGGCCTTGACCAGAGAGTGGAACCACAGTGGGGGCAGAGTGGCAATGTGGGACAATGAGGAGGGGTATTCCTGGTATGGGCATGTCCAGATCCAGGAAGTAGAGGGCCAGCAAGGTGGCTGAGGCTGTCCAGTGGGAACCTGGCACAGTGTGGTGAGGGATGAAGAGCTGGTAGGGAGCTGACACTTCCAGAGGAAGATGATCCGTCATGCCCAACCACCAGCCCAGGAGTGTCTGCATTGACAGAGGCCCTGGAAGCCTTGGCCCTGTGCTTACCACAGCCTGCAGACAGTGATATACAGACAGTCACAGGCCTTCTATGTTCACACCCATGAGACCCAGGACAAGAGGTCACGATAAGTCAGGATATTCTGTGGCAGGGGATAGGTGGGATGGCTCTTCTGTCCCTGAACCCTCGCCACACAGGCCCACCTTCTTGACTCCAGCAAACCATCATCTTCTTGCCTGAATATCCCCTCTGGCCCCTGGAGTGCATTCTACATGGGCACAGGACAGCTGATGCCACCAGAAGCAGGAGCAACACTCCAAATTTCTGACCATAGAGTGCCTGGCTGCCTAGTTGGTTGCCCCTGCAATAAATGCTGAAGGTCAATAACACTCCTCTGACTGGCTCCTTATATTCCTTGTCTCACTCCCTCACTGCCTCTGGAACCCCAGGGTTTACTTCCCACTATACTTGCACTGGGACCTTTGTCTTCTGGGGCCTTCAACAGCTTCTATCCCACAAAGCTCCAAACCAGACTTCCCTCCTAGTACCCATAACACCACATAACCAATATGACACCTCTTCCCTAACCCCTCGTCTTCCTTTTTATTCACCATGAAGTCTTTTTGAAATTCTGTAGTCCTAGGATTTTTCTGCTAGGGCCAGAAACCACTTTCTATTTTTTACCCTTGCATAAGAAATGATCTGCCTGGCCCCACTTCTGATAGACCCCAGAGGCCAGAGAGGCTGGTACAGGCTTAGGATAGAGGAGGCCCAGGAGATACTCCTAGCCTGGAAGAAAAGGACAAGCCATGAGCAGTAAATAGAGGGATGCATGAGGAGATGATAGAACCATGAATGAGGAGACATATAGACACAGGTGGGTGGTCAAGCAAATGGACAGATAAATCAGGCTGACAGGTGGGTGGGAAGATAGATAAGGCTGACCAGATAGATGCATGGATTGGGAATGTGGGGAAGTGGGTTGGTGGGTGGTTGAGCAGATGAATGTTTTGGGGAAATGAGTAATAAATATAGATGGGGTGGGTGAGTACATGGATTAGGAGTGGATGAATAGGTAGGTAGATCAGTGGGTGGATGAGTACATAGGAGAGTGGAAGGGTGGGTGGATGAATGGGTAGGTGGATGATGGGTAGAAGCATGGCAGATGGAGCTACTGGATGGATGGAAGGTGAGTGAGGGGTTGGACAGGTGAGTGGTTGGGCAGAAGAAAAGACGAATGAGTGGGTGGACAGAAGCACCAACAGTGTCTGAAAGATGGAACCTGAGCAGCACAGGCACACATCAGGAACCAAAATCTTACCTCTTGAATCCTATCTTCTAAGTTATGGTGCTGAGTGGGAAAGTGACCATCTTCAGAGCTGAATTAGCAGCAGCTGCCATTTTTCAGGCCCCTGCAGGGAGGGATCCAGGCGCCTGTAGGTCCTAAAGGACAGAGCAAATCCTAGTTACTGCACACACTTCTGCTCTCCTTGGGAGGCTCCGAGCTTTCTACATGAGCTCACAATGCTGCTCACTTCCTCCAAAGTCCCATGGGAGGCAAGGTGGCCTCCAGCCTCCAGCTCTGATGTCCCCACACTGTCACATCACTCAAACCCTGTCCAAGGTAACAATCTAGAAGCAGACCAGGGAACAATAATATGGGTCCTCAGAGAAAATATCATAGTAAGTGTTTTATCATCCCCTGTAATCCCCAGAAGCCCTCAAGGTTGGAACTATTACTATTCCCTTCCAGTGAAGTAGGTAATGTGATTCTCCCAAACCAGTGATAGTGAACCTTTTAGAGCTTTCAGTTATAACAAACAGCCTGCTGCAGCACATGTGTCACAGGTTTTCCATCACATCACTGTCCTGGAATTGCAAGGGAACTCTAGATCCAGCCTCTCTGGGCTCCAAGCTTTCCCAATGTCACCCCTGGGGAAGTTGGTTGGATAAGTGCATGAATGGTCAGATGGGGAGCTGGAGAACAGATATGTGGGGGGAATGGGTGAGGGATGAATTGATGAATAGATAGATGGCCTGATGGACAGATGGGTGGGTGGATGGGTGGGTGAATGGATGGATGTTTAGATGGATGAGTGGATGGATGTGTGGACAGATGGGCAGGTGGATGGATAAGTGGATGGGTGGATAGGGTGTTTGGGAAGATGGGACAGATGAATAAGCAGAGGAATGAATGGGTAAACTGATTATTACACAGGTGGGTAGACCATAATAACTTGCCAGGGACTTGCATGGCCACATACACACTCATATTGGGTCTGCAATCCTCCAACATCAACTTCCTGTTAGTCAAAAGGCCCCTGCCTTTCCTGCTGTGAGGCTCATGGGAGAGGATAATGGGAAGAAGCTCTGAGGTTCCAAAGGTCAGCCATCTGAGACAGTCCCCACCTCCCAGGTACTGGGTCCACAGGGCCCTGCCCTTTCCAAGGGCACAGGGTGTCTAGTTTGTTACACCATCACACTGGCTTTTCTGGTTGGGATTAAGAGAATTATTAGTGAGTCACCTTCGCATCATAAACCTCTGAGGTTACAGTAATAGATTTAGAGGCATGCAGACATGGGTTCAAACCCTAGTTCTGCCCCTCACAAGGTGAGTCACTTCCCCACAGTAAGCCTCTCTGTTCTCAGCCTCTTCTTCCCAATCCCCCATCAGTCCCTGAGTATTTGTCATGCCTACTGTGTCTCTCAGCTCTTCCATTCTCAGAACTGGTGAAAAAGCTAAGTCCTGGGAAAGCTCCACCACAGACCAATGTTACACACCTGATGATTAGAAGTGAAGATTAGAAGAGGTTGGTCACCTAGAGTTGGCAAAGAAACCCCGCAAGAAAAAGCACAGGCGGGAAGAGTTCTCTCCCCACTTCCCACTGGGCCATTGGTCTGTCATAAGCTCTCTCAACCTCATTCCTGGCTCCTGATCTTGCAGGAAAAGGCTTTCCCCAACCTACAAACCCAGCCCTATTTGTCCTCACCTATGCTTACCTTCACTCAACACAGAGGCTTGGAGCAGAAAAATGACTTGGCCAAGGTCACAGAGTTGGTGAGTGCTGGCATGGAGACAAGAGCCAACATACATAAGCGCCATGTCCAGGCTCCCCCCAGACACACAGTGTGAGCCAACCCTAGCTCACCAAACAGTTTCCTGGGTTGTGGTCACCATCCTAGGTGGGGGAGACTGGCTGTGTCCAGTGCTTCCACTGGACAGAGAGACCAGGTGAGCCTGATTAACCCACAGTAAGGGCAGGACTAAACTCACAGTGCCAAACCATGCCAGCAAGGCCAAGGTTGAAACTACCCCAGGAGACAGGGCAGGGCACTTCCCCTTCCTGAGGCTCAGCTTCCTCCTCCAGAAAATGGGGGTGACAGTGATAGCTTCTCTGGACTCCCAGCGGATGTGCCTAGGAAACTGAAGGCGATGATGGGTGGTATGACCAGGCGCAGGGCCAAGGACAGGAGCTGGCACCAGCAGAGCTCTGGAGGCAGCCTCAACAGCCCAGGCCTCCAGGGGACCTGTCTACCCTGGCTCATGGTGATCCATCCTTAGACTCTGGACCCCATGGGGCAACGTGAAGGGATCCTATATGCCTCAAGACTTTTAAGGGGGCAAACAAAACACACTAAGTGTGGGCCCTCCTGTTGCCTTTCTGGGACTTGACACCCTCTCAGACAGCTAAGAGCAGAAGTGCAAGCCCACCAGTGAAGAACATGTGTGCCCCTGGCCACCCTCAGAAGATACCCCTGGGCAGGCATCCAGCTCGCCTTGGTGTCCAGCACATGCCCAGGTGATCTCTGCTTCCTGATAGTGGGGTGGACAGTTGACCTCAATGTCAGGTCATACCACGCAGCCAGGAGGGGTGGATAGCCATCCTCGGGGCCCTGAGGTAAGGCCAGGGCAAGAGGCTCTGACTCCACCAGTTTGGAAGAGAGTCAGATGAGACACCGGGGAATGCTCTGGTAGTATTTTTATCTTGAGAACATCCTTTAGAGGGAGTACAGAAAGGGGATAGGGTATCTTTGGTGCCAGGTCTGTGAAAGCAGTAAGGAACAGAGGCCTCTGGTGTCATTAGGATGGCAGTGTCCCATCCCTAGACTTTGTGGTGACACAAGAGCACTTGGAGGTTCATGGGGTTCCGGATTCTGCTCCAACACACTGTGACCTGTACAGGTCTCTGGCCCTCTCTGGGGCTTCCTCTTACAGTTTGTCTTTCCCAAGGGTTTGCCCAGTGTCAAATTGAGCAATGGGCACTACGGACTTGCAGAGAAGCCAGAAGGCACCTGCCTTCATGGGGATGCCCTGCTTAGGTAGGCAGACAGCAAGGAAGCCAGGAATCACAGTGCAACCATACCCACATCACAGTCCTTGAGCACCTGGCGGGAAGTGGGTGGGAGGGGGCCAGGGAAGCTCCCCGAGGGTTTTAGTGAGCTCAGGAGTAGAAAGAGAGAATGGAGAGGGCTCAGCCTGGTTTGGACCACAGCGCCTGGGAGGAGCCAGAACACACACTTCCAGTTGCCCCAGGGTTTCATGAAGGTCCTGGGAGCCATGCAGACCTGAGAGCAGACCCCAACTCTGTTCCTCACCACTGGGCCTGGAAAGGGTGCCGCCCACCTCTGACCGCTCTTGTGTGCAAACCAGCGAGGGGAGCAGTGGCACACAGTACCCTTCCAACCAGGCACCCTCACATACTAGATCTGGGGCTGGGGAGAAGTGAAGAGACAGATAGAGCACCTGTCACCTAAGAACAGAGAAGGTGAACTTGTACAAAGTGCCCAGCCAGAGGCCAAGATGCTTCACTGGCGAAGGAGAAATATTGAGGCCTGAGGAGCCTCGGATGTTGTCTTAACAAGTTTGGGCTTGATCCTAGGAGCTATGGGTTCTCAAGAGCTACAGCAGAGTCTGGAAATTCAAGATCTCTAGGGCAGTATGCCCTGAACTCAAATTTTCTGTCTCTGTCCCTTCCTCTGCGGCCATGGGGCAACTCACAGAATTTTCTTGCATTCTGCTTTTCTCAACTGTAAGATACAACTAATAACAATTCTCATTATGAGGCTGAGTTAGCACATGGGTGATGCCCAGCTGGGAACGTCCTGCCTCACTCCACAGGGAGCACAGAGACCACCAGGGCTTCGGCTGGACTTGTCAGGTAAGCAATGCCCGGGGGCGGGGGTAGGGGGGGGCACGGACTTCTGTGAGCAGAGGCAGCACAGCTTGTTTCCCCCACAGCTGTTTGTCTAAGCTCCAGCTGGTCTCAGGCATCTCCTGAGCACCTGACAAGTGCACAGGAGAGTGAGAACTTGAATGACAAAAACAGGAAGCAGCCTGGGACCTGAAGGCCTATCAAAGATGGCTGGGCAGTGGCCAACATAAGAGCATTTATGGCACTGCTTACCCAAGCCCATCATAAATAAAATATTAATTACAGATATCTGTTATAAAAAGGATTCATGGGCCCCTGAGATAGCTCAGCGGGCTAGGCACCTACGTAGGCAAGTGCAGGGCCTGGGGTTTGATCCCCGGCACCACTACACGCAGTGCCAGCCCCACCCCCGGGCACACTGAGCTGGTGACCAAGTCTAGGCATGGTGGTACACACCTGTAACCCTAGCACTGGGGAGGCTAAAAACAGGAGGATCACTACGAGTCTGAGCTGCATAGTGAGACCCTGTACCTGATACATAAACTAAACTAAATAAATAAAAAGGATTCATGTATTTATATATTCAATAGATAAAGAGTTCTTATAAACCAACAAGAAGGCAGCATGCAGCAAGAATTAGCAGAAGGCTGAGACTGGGCTGCCCACTGAGGGTCGCATGACCCCCAACAGCTCAGGGACATCCACCCAAGCGTGGGCCGGCCCCTCACTGTGGCCTGGGGGGATGCCTTGCTCTGCCTTTCAAAACTCAGTGCACTCAGACTCCCTGCCAGGTCGGGGGTCTCAGGTGCCCCAGCTACTCTGTGCTAGCAGAACCCTGTGATGGTTGTTATTTTTTTCACTTCCTTTCTTCCTTGCCCATTTTGTATTCTGGCTTTATTTTCAGAACAAATTCTTAGGAGTGTCTGGAAGATCTCCAAGAGGCTAGGGGTTTACCCTGGCCTGGGCAAAGGCTGAGTTTGTCAAGGTAGAGTCCAGGGGGAGAGGACCTTGCCAAGGTGTGTCACCATATCCCAGGGTCACTCCACGGCCAAGACCATGAACGGGCCCACCCGAGGAGGTTGCGCTCTACATGCAGCCTAAGTGCTCTCAGCAGCCACCCAGCTGGCCAGCAATGCTTACACAGCCTGTGCTGTGCCCAGACTTTGAACTGGAACCTCTGCTTCAGTGGGCAAGACAGACAAGCACTGCATAAGGAAGAAAAGGACCTGTGTCCTTCAGAGACTACTGGAAGGCTTCCCAGAGGTCAGTGGACATCTCTGAGGAGATGTCACTTAAGGCCGGAATGAGGGCAGTGCATGGGGACAACAGATGAAGGCCCCAAGGCTGGCTAGTAACTTGCCCAAGGAAGGCAGAGGACCTGGACTGGGGCTTGCTAGGGAAAGAAGATGCAACAGAGACCACACAGATGGATGAGAGGATGGCAGGTCAGGAAGGGAGAGGGCTGGCCAGGGACATCCAGTCAGCTGGGCACGTGGCAATGTATGGAGGTAACTCTGCAGGTAAGGACTTCAAAGAACTGCTTCTTACACTTCTGTTGCCACATACTAGAACCCCTCCCCAATGCCCTTTCTTCCCCACTCTCCCTCAAACTCCTCCACAGGCTTCAATACCCAATTCCAATCCCCCATGTTTTGTGCTTCCCTGGGAGCTATTATTATTCCCGAATCTTGGCTTCCAAGCCAGAGACCCAAGCATGATGTCTGGATCTAACTGCCCTAACTGAGGGGTGCTGACCTGGGGCCTGATTCTGAGGGGAAGCAGAGGAGAGAATTAGGAAACAGGATCCCACCCTTGTGACCCAGCAATGCTCTTGAGACCTGCAACACCAGAAGGCACATAGGGCTGCTGCCTGCTTTAGAACCATTTCCTGCCCCTGACCTTCATCACTGTTCATTCTGGCCTCAGTTTTGCCACTGTCATTCGAGAGGTCCCTCAGGGTCCCAGTCATCTTGTCACAGGGAGAAGGTGGTGGCAGCCTCCCAAAACCCTCTCCTATTAACTGTTCACACAGCAGGGAGCCCCAAAAGAGAGGGGGAGGACTGTCATCCTTAAACCCCACAGTCTCTGGGCCAGGAAATATCAGCTTCCTGTATGGCCAGCAGGGGGCTCTAGGCCAAGCCTGGGGGCAACTAGGATCCTCCTGGCCCTCTGACCCCAACTGAGAGACGTACAAGACCTGGCTTGGGCATTTCTCCCACAGCAGCCAGGAGAGCGCAGCTGTTGCAACCTCATCAAAACTAATGACAGAGCCTAGGATGTAGCTCTTAGTCTCTAGACCACAGAAGGGCTGTCCAAGGAGACAGGGCTGAACAGAAGCCAGGCAAGACTGGAGCAGGCTCTGGCAGGTGCCACAGCTGGACATAAGGAAGGAACCAAGGTGTTAAGTAAATATGACAAGAGGACATTGTCGGGGGGAATGTTTCTGAGACAGGGTCTCACTGCATAATTCAGGCTGGCCTTGAACTTACTATGTAGCCTAAGCTGGTATCAAATTCATGTCGATTCTCCTGCCTCAGCCTCCCAAGTGTTGGAACTCCATATGAGCATCAACACGTCCGGTAAGAGGACATTGTTTTGGATTAAGCTCCTTCACTGGCCTCCACAGATAAGACTGCAGATCAAAATGGCTAAAGTTCCAGGTCACCAAGCTAAAACTGAGCTTTTTATCTGCCCTTCCAATAAGCCAGGAGAAATCAGAAGTCATAGAAAATTTCCCAAATGGGCCACTTTCAATTAAGTGGCCCATTTCCTGATGAAGTTTCTTTTGCCCTCATCCCTCCACAAAAATTATAACCTGATTAATCTGATGTTAACTATTCAGTTATTTTTCCATTGTCTGTCTTCCTGTCCCGGCCCTACAAGAAAAGTCACTTTGTACTGATCAATCCAGTTTTTGCTTATTTCTGCTTTTTTTCAGTATTTTCTAAAAAGAGGAGGTTAGTTTTAAAAACTAACCTCCTCTTTCGTGGCTCGGAGAGCACTTACTCTATTTTGTAGAATGAAATATTTAATTTGAAGACAACATTATGCAATACAACAACCACTGTCAAATTCCTATTACTTTGTTTAATGAAATTTTGTATTGTTTCTAATTTATTCTTTAAAAAATAAAATTAAAAATAAAGAATGAAATATTGCCTGATGCTGGAATAAAAAAGAAAGCCAGCTAAGATCTACAAAGTAAATGATTGCAGTTTTGCCCTTTGATGGAACTAATGATCAGTGAAATCAAAGAACACTGCTGATAACTCTTGAGAGCCCTGAGCACTCAAGAGAGGAGCTGCTGCCTCCTCTGACGGTCCTATCTTCTGCATGGAGCCCAGGGGCTGCCGAGCAGTCTGTGAACTCCAGTGAAGAGGCAGTAACTGGAACTTTCACTCCCGCTCTGCGAGCCGGGTGCTGCGCAGGTCCCTCTGCAATGCGGAGGGGCCGTGGCCCACAGCAGCTCCCTGCCGGGCACACAGTGTGCAGGGGACCATGAGACATCCAGGGTGGCACCTGCTCCCTCCTGCCTGGAGCACAGCTGCTGTTAGAGCCTCTGACAGGTCCCACAGGCTAAGGCATCATCAGGCAACAGATGCTAATTACGAAACAGCGCATTGAGAGCGGTCTTAGCTCACAGTATCTGGAACCTGTGTGGTCCTACGGGGGTTCTCTCATGCATACAGAAATATCCCAAGAAAGGGGAGGTCAAAGCATCCACAGCCCAGCAACAAAGGCAAGGGCTGGGCCTCAACGGGGTCCTGTCGAGGGCCACACCCAAAGAATGGAAGGGCAGCCTGCCTGTGTCTGCATTCGTTTGCCCATTCATTTTTCAGACCTGTCCTTTCTGAGCACTGGCTATGTGCATGGAGTAGCATGAACCAGTGGAAAGTTGTGCCCCTGGTGTCATAACAGAGACAGAACTCCCAGAAGAAAACAGGATGTGAGAGATGTTGTCTGGCCACCAGGATGGTAAGATTCCAGGCCGGCCAGGAGAGAGCCAGGGTTGAAGCAGGAAACAGGGGCTCCAGGCAGAGGTAGCAAGTTCAAAGGCCCTGAGACCAGGACAAGTGATAGAGCCCACAGGAGAGGAAAGGGAGCACTGAGAAGATGGGGCAGGAGGGCACCTGAGAGGCCTGGGCAGGGCCACCACATACCCCTCAGCCACCCCCAAGGAGCCTCTGCAGGTACAGCCACTTCCTCCCAAGTCAAATCTCAGTTGTTAGAGCATGGAAGACCCACCTGGTCCAGAGATACAAGTCCAGAAGGTGAAGTTGCGGCTATTTCCAGATGGTAGGGACAACATCAGCCCGTGAGGCATTCTCTCATCTAATCCCCAGTACATCGCAACTCTCCTGGCCCCATTTCACTATCAGGAGCCTGAGCCACCCTAAAGCTGCAGGGCACCCAGAAGATCCCCTGAAGCCATTCCAATCCCCACAGCCAGGGCACTGACTTAATGCCTCACAGGCTTGTCTGACCCCATAGCCTGGGTCTGCACACGGGCTGTCATCAGAAATGCCCAGCACCATGACACCCACACCACTTCTACTCCTGCTATTACTGCTTATTACAGAGGCAAGAACCTGAGGCAGGATATTATGTCGGTTTCTAGTACTATAGACAACCACTAGGAAAATAACAAGGTAGAAAGTATGAATTATTAAATCTTTGATGTAATTCAGATATAAAAAATAAGACATGCAAACAGCTACACTCTCTTAATTTACTGATAAGAGACATACGGTATAATAATGTCTGTAAGTATAATATCATGTATGCACCTTCTATGATACCAAAACATTATGAAACAAAAAGAAAAAGAACCTGGGGCTGACAGAGGCCAAGCACCATGTCCAGGGCTACACAGATGATTCATGGCAAAGTAGAGCTAGGAACCCAAGACTTCCAGGACTGCAGGAACAGGGACCCAGGACCTACTATCAACCTTGCTGTCTCTGGTAGAAATGAGAGCCACCTTAAATAGGTGTCCACTGAGCACCACCTCCCACATGCAGCCTTCCCTAACTGCACAACTCGCCTGCTCTCAGATAGTAGTCAGCTGGCACTGTGGGGAGCTCAGTTCAGGAACCCACAGGAGATGGAGCCTGCGAGGTCAGAAGTACAGCATGACTGTGGGTTGCTGCCCCTCTCTGAGCCCAGCCCTAGGAGGGCAAGGTCTGTTCAGAGGAGCATGGGCATGACCAGCAGACCTCTGAGCCTCTGAGAGCTTCAGGAAAAGCCTGCTCCTCTCTGTCAGGAAGGAAAGGCTTTTGTTCTGTACCTGCTGTGTACACCTCTCTACAACTTGGGGACACCAGCAGGAACTATCCCTGCTCCAAGAGGAGGAAAGAGGCTCCAAAAGGGACTCCAGTGCCCACAGAGGCATGAGAAAGGGCCCTGAGGTACGGCAAACACTGCCAGAGAGGCTCTGCCAGCTGTAAAGGTGATGGGCCACCCCGTCCATGCTCAAGCTGGTGCCCAGAGAGGACAGACAGATGCTGTCTGGAGCTCTGGAGGCTCCTGTATTCATTTGCCTACATCCAGCACTGGACACACGTATATGTGGTTTATCCCCACAGTCTCAGTTCCTCTTCTCTCATTGCTGGGACAAATACCCAACACCCAAAATGAAGAAAGGAAAGGTTTATTTAGCTCACAGTTACTGGAGATTTCAGTCCATACTCGGCGGGCTCCAAGGCAGAGGGGCACAGGGCACAGAGCATCAGTTCATGGCACCCAAACAGTAACAAAGAACAATTGCTAAAAAAAAGTCTGTCTCTCTTTCTCTTATATTCCATTCAGGCTCTCTGCCCCAGGCTGGGGTGTAATATTCACACCCATAATCCCAGCAGTACTAAGACTCATAATCTAGGCCTTGGATCACAGGTAATCCCAGTGGATCATGAGTTAATCACAAACTCTTCACGATTCCATGAGGCTTTGGGGGGACAACTAGACACAAACCGTAACACCTGCCCTGGTCTCTACATCTTTGTAATGGGCCTATGGCTGCACTGAGTGCCTGGCAGGAGCCCAGCACTGAAGGCCTTGCCCTTAGCACTGTGTAAAGGCCTCTGCTAGCAACATTCCCACGCCTGCATGCACACACGTCCCAGGGAGTATGTGTGCTTTTAGACCTTCCTGACAAACAGGCCTTGAGAAAAGGATTTTGGAACAGGAAGTTTATCTCAGGAGATGACCCTGGGAAACACTGGCACAGGACCTGAGACAAGAGAATCGTGCCAATAATGCACAGACTGGGCATGGGACTGCACATAGGCACCCAGACTTCTGTCCCCGAGCACAGAATATGCTGCAGAGCTCCCCCTTCAGGAGAGAGCTGTGGAGGGGCCCCTGTGCTACAGAGCGGCAGAGGTGGGAGTCTGGAGCCTGAGAAGGCACCTGGCAGAGCCTCAGGACCTAGGACGCATGTCTGTGTGCCTAGCCACTGTGAGTACACGGGCAGCCCACCATGTGTATCATCCCAGTGTGTGCACACGCAAAGATGCATCTCCACATGTCTGTCTGTCTTTGTACACACGTGTACAGAGCTTGTACACACATACCTGTGTCCAGGGCTACATGCATATGAGTACACCACAGTCCCTCACCCAAACCTGGCAATGGCCACAGGGTGGCGGAGATTGTCTGGTCACCTTGGCAACTGGACAGGAACAGGTTAGTCTGGGACAGTCTTACTTCAAAGAAAATAAAAAGCCAGCCACTGAACACAAAAAAGGTTGGATAAAGAAAAGGTGGTGGGAGGGGACAACGCTTAACTGCCATTTCTGTACACAGCCCCTGACCCCACCCAGCAGCCAGCCCTGCCCCAGCTGAGGGCCACCAGAATCAGTGTAGATCTCATTCTGCGTGCGCCAGGCTGGCTGTGTCCCCAGATGCCATGCCCCTTCAGAGGCCCAGGAAGGCCACTCAGGGAACAGTGGGCAAGGAGGATGCCCATGGCAAGGGTAGGGGCAACACTGCTAGAAGTGACTCAGACCACCAAGACCCCGAAACAGGCACCCCAGACAGCAGGCACACAGCAAACCTAGGAATGCTGGGCCACGCCCACACAAAAGTCACCCTCTCTGGACGATTAATGCACTAACTGCCCAGAGTGCCTGTGGCCAGTACATTAGCTTGGGTCACATGATGATTTATTCACAAGCTCTTGTCTCCCTCCTGTCCCCGGGCGAGCTCATCGGCCTCAGCTCCCTTTGCTGGGTGGGGAGGGAGGGAGGGCCCAGCCCGACCCACAGTCGCTTTCCTATCCATGCTCGAAAACATCGCCTGCTATTTATATTCCATCAGACAAGAGTGCTCAGGATGAAACCGCCGGCGATCCGCTCCCCACAGGCAGGCAGCCGTGAGCTGCAACCCCCACTTGGACGGGGCTAGCTCAAAGACTTGCTCTCAAGCCTGAGAAGCTGAGGTTTCCTCCATCCTGTGGGATGGCCCTTACTGAAGAGCTGGTGCAGGAACTTCGTTCACAGTTCCAGGGACTTTACCTGGGCCACCTCGCTGTCCCCTGAGACAGTGACACAACGAAGGCAGCTGGGAAGAGGCAGCTGCTACCCTCATTTGACAGATGAGGACATTGATGGCCAGGAAGTGACTTGGCATGGGCACGCGGCCTGAGAAGCGAAGCCGCCCCTACTGCACCCCAGAGCAGCCTGTGGGGAGATGTCCGCGCGGCTCTGCAGGCTGAGAGCCAGGGACCTGCTCAGGGTCGCGTGGCCCAGAATGGACCTGTGACCTTGAGAGACAGCATATTCCCACCTGGGGCCTGGGTCACCCCCAGATTATGACCTGGAGTCAGAGCCCGCCAAACACCTGCCCTGGCGGCTCCAGAGATAGCTTGGGGCTTTGAGAATGGCCGGGACAGGCATCCCCCTACTGCCTGAGCCCTTACACCCACCAGGGACATCTGATGCAGCACCCACCCCTTTCAGGTGCCACATGGAGGCCCAGCTTGGCCAGCACAAGGATTCCAGGGCCCAGTGTCAGGACAATGACAAGTGTGTGAGGCCTTTGATCACAGCACCAATGTTTGATTGTCATTCTCAGAGAAGGAGCCAGCCCCTTACCCTGGGCAGGGAAGGCCCTCTACATCAATCCTGATTTAGAGGCCTCTGAGGAGGCCTTTTCTATCCCTAGGGATGCCAACACCAAAGGCTTCTCCTGAATCCAGTGAGGACAGGTGCTAAAAGGCTGGCCTCAGCCTGGGCAAGTCTCCTGGGGCCCCAGTGTTTTCATCTGTCAGGTGGGTCCTAACACCCCTTTGAGGGCTGAGGGGTCCTCAAGAAGCCAACCCCAGAGCAGGACCTGCAGTTACCACCCAACTATAGCCACTATGGGCTGTGTGCACACTGAAGACCAAGAAGCAGGCAGAGCATGTGATAAGCTCACAGTGCTGGCTGGCTGCATGATGCCCTGGCAGTTGGCAACACAGAGAGAGCCCTCGCCCCTGCCAAACCGCCCCCCCCCCCCAGCAAACCATAGCATCCACATGCCAGGCCTAGCAGGGATCCATATACACCTGAGAAGTCGAGAGACAGCAGGACTGGATTCAGAGACCTACCCAGGGGGCCACCCAGCAGGACAGGGAAGGCCACACAGGCAATGGCATTGGCCACCAACTGGAGAGGCTCCAAGGTGAACCCAGCACACCCTGGGCCAGTACACAACCTCTTCCCAAGCTGCTGAGTCACAACAAAACCCCAGACAGGTCACTTCTCTTCTTCTGCCTCACTTTCCCCATCTGTAACATGGGGCAATAAGACAAGATTATTGTGAGAATTGGTGAACTTAGAGCCACACCTGGCACAGAGAAATACTAATCATCATCCCAGGGCAACCATGCCTAACAGAGGAGAATACCAATCGTCGTCCCAGGGACACCACAGGGAAAAGCTGCCCACCCAGCACTGAGGGCACATGCGGTCATGGCCCTTACCAGGTCACTAGCCTCAAGAGCCCTCTAGCACAACCAGCACCCTGCTGTAGACCCAACAAGGACACAGAAACTTTCTGGAAAGGAAACAAATGAGTATTTTCTGGTTTACGTGCTGGCCACACTAAACTCCCCATAGCTACCACCTCCCAGCCTCGGCCCAAGCTGTGCTCTTAGCAGGGAACACAGGACCCGGGGCTTTGTGTCACAGCCTGGCCATGCTGGGTACTCACTATTTTCACCTCCTTTCCCCTCACCTCAAGCTAAGACTCTGTCCTGACCCTTCTCTGGAACTCCACGTCACTCAGCACAGGGCAGGCACAGGGTGTGGGCACCACATCTGTGTGCATAATAGCAGTAACACACAGTGGGAGCTTACCTTTGTGGAGCATTTACTATGTCTACTGCCCCTAAGTACCTGTACCTGGTTTCTTTCCTTTAAACCTCATGAGAGCTCTGTCAGCTATATATTATGATTTTCCAGGTAAGGAAACTGAGGCATGAAAGGTAATCTTCAAACACTAAAGACTACAGACAGACCACAGCCTAACTCTGGCCCCCTCCTCTGCTCAGACACAGCCTTTCAACTCCTCAGTTCAGCTGATGGTACAGGAAAAGCCACCACTAGTGGCCCGCAGTGCCCTGCAGTATCTGTCTCTTCCCATGCCTGGAGAAACCATGTTCTGTGGACCTTGGGCCCAAATAAGTGGCCCTGGGGACATGTTTCCTGGCTCAGGCCAGGCCCTGGCACTTGCCCTACCACTCTGATGGAGCAGACAGCAAAAGACCATGGGGAAGAGGGGCAAGCATCAGTCCTGTAGCCTTGTCTGCTAAATGGGCACAGAGGAGAATGAGTGGGACAAGCCAACCTCTGACACAGAATGGTGCTTGGCCTTAGGCAGAACAAGGAAGCAGAGTGGCCCTCATTGCACAGAGCCTGCCCAGCCCCAGCCCCACAGGGGCAGCACAGGGCCCAGGGCAGTGGATGGCCCTGGGCCTGAGGAAGGCAATGGGGCAGAGAAGGCACCTCAGCACCACCACACAGCTGTGGAGACTGTGTGCACAATGAGGCTGAAAACAGGGCAATGCATACAAGGGGTGAGACTGCATAGGGTGACACTGCCTCAGCCATGAGGTTCCAAATGGCAGTGCCAAGGTGAACCAGGCCAGCCCTGGGTGCAGAGCCAGACAGGAGGACAGAGTGCTTGAGGGCCTTAAATTGACTTTCTGAAGGCTGGATTATGTAATCTAAACTCAGGGGAGTTTCTGGTACCCTAGGAAGTTCCCTCAAACTTCTCTGTACCTCAGTGAGCTCATCCACACTAAGGGGACACAAGTATCCCACAGCTTCTGAGGCCATTCATGACAGTGATGCTTCGCAGCATGAACTTCTAAGCATGCAATTCTTGCTGCACGTACTCCCGGGACCCAGCAGGGGTACTCCCTTCAGATTCCACCTGGGGCCTCAGACAGCAGTGGCCACATGAGAGGGGGTAGAAGTTACCAAGGGTCAGAACAAAGCCCAAGGGAGGGCCCACCAGGACCCTCATGTGCCTACACTCCTGCAGAATGTCCATGTCCTTCCACACTGGCCACTTCACACACAGCCTGTAGTGTGAAGGTATCTCAGCAGCATTCCTCCCGCTCTGCCTATGAGGCCCGCACACCAACACTCCCTGTGGCTGTTGCCTCCATGGGGTCCCAGCACACACTCGGCCAAGGGTAGCCCTTTATGCTGTCCCCTCCCCACCGAGCTCTCCCCGTCTCCACAGTGCACATCTGTCCACACTGCCACAAACGTCTACACTGTCTGTCTGCCATGGAGACAGCCCGGCTGTCTACACAGCTGGTGCTGGGCTCTGCTGAATCCACTCATGTAGGCTCTATTCCTCAGGATGCAGGGTTGGAAGGAGAGGAGGGTCCACAAAGCCCACACTCCCATAGCAGCTCCCCAGGCCAAGGGGCAGGTGGCTTGGAGCCCCTCCAAATGCATCCTCTGGGCATAGCTCAGATGGGGGAGTGCTCCTGCCATTCCTCAGCTCTGACAGGCTGATTAGGGGGTCGGGATCAGCTGGGCCTGGAGCCCTATATGGAGCAGCTGCAGCTGGGGTGGAGCCCAGAGAAAGAAGCCAGTTAGGGGCATCTGTGATCTGTCTGTCTCAAAATCCCATTACAACAGCCTGAGGACCGGGCACCACCAGGCACACAACACACATGTGGCCATGGCCTGCAGTTGAGTACACACTGAGAATTGACTGTAGCCAGCTTCCACCTGGGGACACTGAGGCAGAGAAGAGTGTGGAGAGCCACTGCAGCCCCAGGGCCCAGCAGTCCACATTCCAGACCTGGGCACAAGTCATCCTGGGTCAACACAACCACAAGGAGGGAGACTGCTACTCCTAAGATCTCTCTTCAAGTAGAGAGCTCAGGTCCCCAGAAGTGCAGCCAACAACACCCACAGCCAGGAACTGCCCAGCCTATCACAGGCTCCCTCCAGGCTTGGCCTTCCCAGGGGCCAGCATGGACCTACCAGGGGGAAACTGTGAGTCTCTCAGGGACTCTCTCCTCCTCAAGCAGTGGCCCCAGCTCCCAGCTCTGCCCTGGCCAATTATACTGGGGGGCAGTGGCTAGCCCAGACACCAGACAGAGCTTGGGTAGGGGTAGTGCAGGGCACAGGGCTGACCGACGCACAGGGAAAAGAGTGAGGAGGAGAGGCCTGAGCCCCAGAAAGAGCAAGAAGGTAGTGGGGGGCGGGAGCAAGGCACTGGGTGGGCACACACCCACCATGGTGCTTCCAGTACAGTGTAATGTACTTCCAGGATTGGTGAATGGAGCAAAGGAGGACGTGATTGTGGAGGACACCATGACCCTGTTCTGAACATTTTCAGAGATAGCTAAGGGTGAAGAGTAACTGAGAGAAGCAAAGGACTCTGCGAGAAGAGATGTGGGCACTGGAGCCAATCGAGGGATGGGGTGAGGCTGGAGGTCAGGACTGTGGTTGTTAAAGCTGGGAGGCAGATTTTAAAGGTGACAGAAGCAGATCACTGTTTGCCACCTGCCCCTGCAATCATACTTCTGGGTACAGCAGGCAACTACAGACAGGTGTTCAAACAATGCCATGCCCAGGAATGTTCCCAGTAGCTCTGGTCCTGCAGCCAAAGAAGAAGACAGCCATAGTGTCTGACAGTAGATGAATGGGCAAAACCATGTGGTGCAGCCACACAGTGGGACAGTGTCCACCACAGAGAAAGGGGGGTGGTGCCCACACAGGCCCCTGAAGCACCCAGGCACCCAGGGCCATGTGCTGCATGATTTCACTCAATGGAATGTCCAGATTAGGCAACTCCACAGAGAGAAAGCAGCCTGTTGGCTTCAGGTCTAGGGTGGGGAGTAAACAGGAAACAATTGCCCATTAGGCCAGGTTTCCTTCTGGAGAGATGACTTGGGCTAGGTAGATCACTTGGTGGCATTTGTATAGCACTGTGAATGTCCTCAAGAGCCCTGAATTATCCACTTTTAGTGGTCCATTTTATATAGGATGTGAATTTCACCTCAAAAAAAAAACATTGAGAGCTGGTGTGGTGGCCTACACCTGCCATCCTGGCACTCCAAGAGGCTGAGGCAGAAGGACAGCAAGGTCAAGGCCAGTATGAGCAATTTAGGGAGACCTTGTATCAAAATAAACAACAAAATGGGCTGGAGATCTAGCTCAATGCAAAAGTTCAATCCCCAGTACTGCAATCAATCAATCAGCATTCAGTCCAGTTGGAGAGGAGATATACGAAGCAGATCTGAACCCAGGCACAGCCTGACAGATCCAAGTGCAACAGCTCCAAGCTGCTCAGCAGAGCCACAGCCGCCCCACAGACCATACCACAGGATGGGGGGGGCATTCATTACTGCAAGAAATAAACACTGCCAGAAGAGCTGCCATAACCTCCAGCACCACAGAATTGCTCCCTACCCTGTCTCTGCATACCCTGGCTGGCCCAGCCCAGCCACTAGGCCTCTCCCCTGCCTCCCTCCCTTGTTCCTTCCTGACTCTATGTGGATCTCTCCCATGGACAGTCTACACCATGGACGAGGTAGTGTCCCCTGGAAGGTTTCGGGACCACAGGAAGCAGTGCCAGTCCCAGTGGGTTCTCAGTGGTCACCTCCAGATAGTATCATTCCAACCAGAGTCTAGGGAAGAATACAGTGGTGTGAAGTAGCCTGGGTCTGGCTATGGCCTCGGGGCGAGAGGACATGTGAACATGAGGGTAACAGGCCACCTACAGGAAAGGAAGGGCTGGCACTGGGCAGTGGGCGGCCACGGCAGGAACCAGTGGAAATTCTCTTCTCTGATCTTTCACAGTGAACAGAGTCCAGGTGGGTGGGGAGAGCTGATCTAGATAGTAGGCATGGGTGTAGGTCCAGGAAAGAGCAGATTCAGGACAGAACAGGAAGAAGAGGGTCTAGGTGAGAACCAAAGGTTCAGGGCCATTGGTGAGAGAGGGTCTATGAGGCCTACAGATGGGCCACCTCAGCAACAGAAATAGCAACTGTACTTGGGGCTTTTTATCCTTTAACTCCTGCTCCCCATGTCCAGAGGGTCTGGAGAGGCAGGTGATGGAGAGCCTTTCTGCTGGGACCCTGGAGATGGCCTTGAAGGCTTAGACACTCCTCCTGAGGGGCGCAGGTCCCACAGTAGCCATCTGCAGGGCCAGCGTCCCACCTCCTGCCTGGAAAACTCGTCAGCTCAGTGCCAGCCCTCTGCTTGGGGATCTTGGGTGTCTGATCCCCAAATTTAAATGGATGAATAACTTGGTGACCAACAACTTGGTGGCCTCCACAAGAAGCAAGGCATCCCTGGAGTGACATAACACTTACAGGGAGATCCACCTCCCCAGAGCCTGAGGCTCACCTAGGGCGCAGGGCAGATGGAGAGACCAGCCACATCTCTATTCAGGAAAGAGGCACAGAACATGTTCCCCACCCTGAGAGCTTTCCAAGGGCCTTGAAAACCTTCCCCTGCATGAGTCTCACAGCTTAGAAGGGCTAAACAGGATCTTGCAGTTCCCAGCCTGGTGCATAGCAAGAATGAGGACACCTGGGCCAATCCATGTTGGCCATGGAACTCACAGGGAGAAGAAAGCCTTGATCACTCATGCTTCTTGTCAGCTCTGCTACACGACACCCTTCTGAGAACCCCTTCTGGACATTGGGAAGGCCCCAAGTCCATGCCAGCGGGATGAAGGATCTGTGCTAGAAGACTGAGGGATCTGAATTGGAGCCAGGAAGCAATGCTCAAGGTAAAAATGAGAGCTAAATTATCACAGCCATCCTCAGCAACGGTGAGGTCCCAAGCTTCTCCTCTGATGATGAAAGCTGAGTTCCCATCAGGAAAGCTAACTCAACAAGCTTGTCCAGGAGACTGAGCAGCGCAGCATCTTCCCCTCTAGGGCCAGGAAGTGATGTTCAAGGTGAGGACTAGAGCTCTCCCAAAGTGAGCCGCAGACATCCTCAGCAATAACAAGGTCCTGAGCTCGTCCTCAGACAAGAACAGCCAAGGTCATCAGGAAAGCCAGCATGACAAGATTCCCCCCCAGAATAGCCCAAGAGAACCAAAGGCTCCAACAGCTCCCCACCAGCACCCCTAACAACCTCTTAACAGCTTCTCGGGTTTTGACCCTTATGCTGCTGGCAGCAATCCTCAGGTGGGTCCCCCACGCCCAGCACCATGCTAGTTCAGTTCAACTGGGTGTAACAAGTTGACCACCAGTTGGCAATGCAGCACAGGAAGTGAGGTCCAGTAAATGGGGTGAGCAGCCTTATTTAAATGCAAGCCACCTGGCTCATGACTAGCCCTGCCAGTCCAAGCCAGAAATGCCCCTGAACAAGGCATCGTAGGCCCAGGGCATCTACTAGCATCCCTCAGCAGGAACCTGGCATTCTTCACTGAGCTGAGTCCTCTCCTTGGGGCTTCTGGAGCTAGAAGGAAATCTTACTCAGCCACCTGCCAGTGGCCTCCTCTCACAAGCTGCACTCCTTGTCCAGCTAGGACATTTTGAGAATTAAATGAGATAATGTTCGGGAAAGCTCTGAGCACAGCTCCTGGCACCGGCAGACCCAGGGTAAGCAGTCATTCTCATTATTATATTTGAGTGCCAAGTTTCAGGGAGACGTCATGCCACTTCCTGAGAAACAAAGGCACCCAGTGACACCACAGTGGAGACTGTGTGCTCCACTGGACCCCCAAAATATCATGACAGTGGCCACATGCCAAAAGAGGGGCTGAGGATGCCCAGCATCAGGCCAGCGACACAAGTCACAAGCTATCTCCAAGGGGACGTGACTGGCTGGCAGCGCAGAGAAGGGTCTGGGTAGGAGATAGACAGGAGCAAAACCCAGCCTCTCCTTCTGATGACAGTGAGCTGCTGGGGAAACCCAGATGTCCATGCAGCCCACCTTCGGTCCCCAGGCACAGAAGGAATGCTGGGAGGTAGGTGGAGCTGTCCTCGCTGCTCTGCTTGGCATCTGTGAGATGTGGCAGGCAGTCTCCGGCCCTGGATCAGCTGTGAAGATATGTAGCAGAAGAAAATACCCCCCGTGAAGCAGGACACTCCCACCCCACTCCCTGAGGGCTCAATCTAAAAAGAGGAGGGTGTCTGAAAATACCCTCCCTGTGGGAGCCAGCAGATACCAGAAAGGGTCTGACAAGACGACACATTAATATGCAAGACGATCCTCCTGTAAACCAAGGGAAATGCAGATTGTCACTACGAAAGCCAATGGTGTTGGCAGCATAGGTGGTAGAGGGTGGGGTTAAGAAATGCACAAATTTTGCTGAGGTGGCTTTGAGCCAGTATGACTGTGGAGAGCTCTCAAAGTCACAAAAATACAGCCCCTCCAACCTGGCAGGGCCATTTCCAGAAACTTCTGTTTGGGTAGCCCAGGCAGGAGCACCTGAGGACTCCATATTACAGCAGCACTATGTAAATGGCAGCAGAGGGCTGGACAGAGATTTAGAAGTGAGTACACCAACTCAAAGGAAACTTCACCTCTTGGGGGAAAGGCCAAAAGATGTTAAACCCAGTTTGCTGATTGCTAGAATCATAAAAGGTGTCTCCCATTTTCCTTGTTCCAGGGCTGCCCATGAACTCTAATTGCCCAAAATTCTCTTCTGGACAAAGAATCACTACTATGTCCATTCCTTGGATGAGGAATTAAGACACAGAGCACCTGCCAAAGAACACACAGACAGTAAAAACCACAGACCACAGAATCCAAACCCCATGCTATTGCCCCTCAAAAAGTGTATATATTTTCTTTCTCATGCTTCTTTTTTTCTTTGTCATTTCAGGGTATGAGACCCAAGGCCTCTTACATGCTAGGCAAGGGTTCTACCACTGAGCTACACTCCTAGACGTACAATTTTCTTACACAAGAAAAAGTCAAGAGACAGAGGAGGGGCCAGGAATATAGCTTAGTGGCATAGCACCTGTCTGGTAAGCATGGGGCTCTGAGTTTGATTTCTGATACCAAAAAAAAAAAAAAAAAAAAAGATACAGAGCAGTATTTCCAGGTGGACCCTGCAGTATGTGGAAGCTGTGAGTGTGACCTTATTTGGGTGAAAGGCCTTTGTAAATAGAATTAAGGCTCTGGAGACAAGATCTCACTGCATTAACACAGGCCTTGAATGCAATGACAAGCATAAGGGAGGGGGGAAGACCACAAGGAGCAGGCCATGTGAAGTTGGACTTAGAGACCACAGAGGAGCATCTCCAAGCTAAGGGACACCAAGGCTGCCAGAAGCCAGGGAAGTCTCTGGGAGCCAGCCCTGCTGATACCCTCACCCCAGACATCTGGGCTCAGAACTAGGAGACAATAAATCTGAACAAGTTGAGCATTCCTAATCTCACACTCTCAAATCCAAAACGTTCCCAACTCCAAAGCCTTTTAAACCCTAACATGATGATGCCACAGGTGGAAAATTCCCTATCACAAAAATATCATACACAAAATTACTGAAGATATTGTATAAACTTACCTTTGGGCTCTATGTTTAAGGTATACAGGAAATATAAATGGGTTTTATGTTCAGATGTGGGTTATATATATGTAAATTTGTTTATATATGCAAATTTTCTAATATCTGAAAAGTTCTGAAATCTTTCTTTTTTTCTGTATTTTAGGAAAGGGTCCACAGGGTGTTCAGTGTCTCACTACTAGATTGGAATCATAGTGATCACCTGTTTACAGCCTCCCAAGAGCTGGGATTACAGGCGAGTGTGCCACCATGTCCAGTCTCAATTGCTGTCTCAGCATGCCCTGTGGGTGGGGCCAGTACAGCAGGCCTGGGGATCAAATCCCCAACCCCTGCACCTGCTTGCAGGTGCTTTAATCTGCTGAGTTGTTGGACAGGCACTAAGTTCTCAAATCTGAAGCACGTCTGCTCCCACATTTTAGACAATAGACGCTCAGTTGCTTTGACTTACATACCCAAGGGCTGGTCCTGTGACAGTCCCATGGGCCACACTATATGGATTAATTCTGTTCATTTTTGCCAGTGTTCTCATTTCACAGGCCAGCACACTGGGGCACAGGCTCAGGCCATATCTCCCAGAGTTCCTTCTCCTCATCCCTCTCCTGTCCACATAATCTCCTCTATTTCTACCCGTGCTTGATCTGGGTGTCCTCAGATCCAGAACCTGGACGAGGCCCTGGCACTATAGGACTAGGGCATCTGCTATGGGTCAAGGCCAGGACCCCTGAGCGGCTGAGCTGGGCTGGCCAGAACCAGGCCTGCTCACTCTCTCACACCTAAGGAAAGAAAGGAAGAGGGGAATTGGGTGTCCTCTGTCAGGTAGCCCCTGGATGTGCCAGGGACACCCTGGGAACACTCCTTCTGGTGGCTCTAAGTCTCCCACTGCCCTAGAAGGAACCTGGCTGCTCTGATAAGGCAGGTGCTGCTGACAGCTTGAGGCCCAGCAGGCAGAGACAACGGCAAGGCTGAGCCTCCGGCCGCACAGCAGGAGAGGAAGCTGCACTGCCCTGCCCTGCCCTGCCCCGCCCCGCCCTGCCCTGCCCTGCCCTGCCCTGCCCTGCCCCAACTGTAGAACCAAAGTACAGAGGGCAGGAGAGAATGGATGCCCAGACATGGGAGTGGATTTCATAAACAGGGAAACTGAGACTTACAGGAGGACACCAAGGTCATTAACACTCTGCCAGAATCAGGGTAATAGATCCTATTATCTAAACAGGGGCCTGATACTTCTCAAGCCCCATTGCAGGAATGAAAGAGTGACCAGGCAGGCAGTGGCACTGGGATGCAGAACTTATAGAACAGGTCTGATCCTCCCTGGCAGGGGGGCCTGCCCTTAACTAAGGACTACAAAGGAGCCAGTGAGCCTGTCTCTGGATGGCCAACAGAATGGGCATTAGAGACTCAACTCAAGGACCCTTCCCAGAGAACTGCTGGGTACCTCTCTTTCCATGCCCAAGCAGGAACTGCTCTGCCCTGAATGGGAGCCAGACTTGCCTCAAGGAGGTGGGACCTGTCCTGGGGTTGGGGCTGCAGCAGGACAGCCTCCTCACTGAGAGGGCTGGGCTACTAGTAGAAATTAAAACCCAGTGACTGCCAGGCTTACCCCACAGCCACTGAACCAGAAGTTGGGATGGAGCCAGGACCCTGGACCATCTAAACTACCAGAGAAATCCCAGGAAGGAAGGCCCAGCAAGGACTCAGCAGCTGTCCTGGTGCTGAAATGCTCCAATTCTGCAGTTCCAGGTTCTCTGTCTTAAAGCGGCTGAGACTTTACAAAGAACCCGTGACGTGTGAACATCAGTGGTTCTGCACATTCAAAGCCTCCACAACTACGATTCTATGATGCAGAGACTTCGTGATACAGCCCTCAATCTATGTCCAAAGGAGACAGGACGAGGGCCCTGAGTCCTGCAGGCACTGGGACACCCCATGGCCAGGCTCCTGCTGCAGGAGTAATCATGGCTTGCACGGAGTGATCCCACAGGAGGAAAGACAGCAAGGAGGGAGGAAAGAAAGAAGGAAGCTATGGTGGTCAGCAAGCTAAAACATCTACCCTTCAAGTATTAATGTCTGCTCAAAATATCTAAGGATTCTCTAACAGCCACCATAAAACCTTTTGGGTGGAAGGACAACAGGCTGAGAATGAAGAAAGAATTACACTTTCAATTGTTTCATTCTTTGTCATGAATAAAGTATTAAGAATTAAAATTTGCCCTTACAACTGTTTAATATTCCACCAGGAGTAGGCAACCATCTGGTAATTAACAACCAAGGCTATGGTTCCCTGTGTCTGTGTATGTGTCTTCCCGCCCCCACCCACTGAGGTGTCAACCCCATGAGGTGAAGCTTTGCACACTGCTGTGTCCCAGCCTGCTGGCTCGGGTGGAGCACATGGACATGTTCATCAGCTATTTGCTGAAAGCATGAGTGATGTTAAATTAGACATCCTCAGGCCTGCGCCCGACACTCAACAAGTCAAGACCTCTAGGATTCTCTAGAGAAGGGAAGGGAGAGGCCTGAGAGAACAGAGAAGCCAAGGCTGGGACTGAAGGAGGTATATAACAGAGGTGTGGGTGTCTGTGTCCCTCTGAGTTTGCAGCATGCCAGCACTGCCCAGATCTGTTTCACATGGCTGAGGCTGGACCTCTAGGAAGACCTGATTTTTTTTTTTTTCCCTGATACAGGGTTTCATTAAGTAGCTCAAGGTGGGCTGAAGCTTGTGATCCTCTTGCCTCAGCTTCCTGTGGGATTACAGATTTGTGCCCCCACATCTAGCTTGGAAGTCCTAGTCCTGAGCACCCCACCTGGCTTGAGCCCTACACTGTTGTAGTCCCAGGTAACCACTGGCCTCTGCCCTCTATGTGACCCACTCAGTCCCCACCACTTGCTGGACCATGCCACGCTCCCATGCCCTCCAACACCCACCCACCCCTGCCAGCCTCGGTGTCTGGCTTTGGCCTGGAACCAGAAGCCCTAAGGCAGAGGGTCGGACCGGGGGATGGCACGGCTGCTGCCACGCAGAACACCAGCTGCTGGCAGTGATTTATTTTTGCTTTAAGTGCCGGAGAATTGCAGGGCTGGAGCCTGCACTTGAGGGGCTCAGGCTGCAGCTGGAGAAAGGGGGAGGTGGGCAGGGTGAGGGCTCACCTCACCAAGTCCCATGGCTCCTCCTTGACTGCCCTCACCCTGTCTTCTCAGCCTCCATCACACACAGCCCAACAGCTTCATCTCCTTGTGCTAGGACTCTTCCTGCCCCATCAAGTCTCCAGACAGCTGCAAGTAGGTTTCAGAGCACAGAGCTGGCCTGCTTCCCTGCACTGCTCCCCATACTGTGCTTCTGAAGAGCTTCTGGACCTGGGGGCAGGGTTTTGCCCCTCTCTCCTGTCAGGGTCCACTCCCATAGCATGAATGCCATTGTCTATGCACCTCTCCAGGTGAGAGCAGAGCAACTACAAAGGGCTCCAAGTCTCCTGGTACCTGGTTCCTCTTCTGCCTCAGGTGACCTCAGATGCGAAGGCCCTATGCCTGTCCACCTGGGGTGGCCAAGCTGAGTGGTCCAGCCCCAACCCTGTCTGCTCAGGTGTGGGCCGAAGCAGGCTAACCAGCAAGCACTAGGCTCTCTTGACAACTAAGGAACTGCTAAAAGTGATCATAACAAAATTTTTAAAGTTAAATATAACTTGGGTATGCCAGGAGATGAGAAAGAGAAAGGGAAATACACTGATATAAAAAGCAGCCAGAGGAGTCTGGAAATGCTTACCTGGGAAAAAAACTAAAGAATTCCCCACCACACCGTCTCCAAAGGCCACTGCCCCACAAGCTTTCATCAAAGGGAAGGAAGGTAACAAGAGTCTTCAATTTAAAGGGGTCAGTGGAGCTCAACTCCCTGGGCCTCCATTTGTTCAGCTTTATGAGAGACCAGCTTTCAACACTTGCAGTTGGAGATCGGAGTAGGGACCACAGAGCTGGGATACCACCAGGCTTAGAACTTGCAGCAGGTGTGGGCTACATAAAGAGTTCAATACAGCAGAGAGACCTGACATAAATTCCAACTCCTTTCCCCTCAGCCAGACAGATGGCTGGCCAAAGCCTCGGCAGAAATGTCTGAATGCCAGCTCTGCCACCAACAAGCCCCACAATTCTGGAACAATGACATCAGCTTTCTGAAGATCAGTATTCGCATCTGCAGAATGGCTAGGAATGTCCACGGCTATGACTGCTGCTGTGCACATGCTCTAAGCAGGCACCACACACAGCCAAAGCAACCCATCCATGCCCCACCCATTTACTGAGCATCCACTATACACTGCCTAGTGCTATAGGCCCAGAGGATACAGCTGTGGTAGGACAGGACCAAAATTCTGCAAATACAAAGGAATTTATATTTCAAGGGAAAAGAGACAATAAACAAACAGCACACTCTGTGGCAGATATACAAGTTTACAGAAAAATCAAGCAGGAGATGCT
The DNA here is from genome assembly GCA_004027165.1 of Ctenomys sociabilis. Taxonomy (NCBI): domain Eukaryota; kingdom Metazoa; phylum Chordata; class Mammalia; order Rodentia; family Ctenomyidae; genus Ctenomys; species Ctenomys sociabilis. Next base: position 74,490 of record PVKA01004845.1, read on the forward strand.
TTACGTCCTGCAAGGGTGGATAGGGTGCTTTACAGGACAGTCAAAAAGGCTTCTGCAAGAAGGTGGCTTCAAGGCAAGATCTGACAGTGGTGAGGGAGAGGCTATGCAGGGATCCTAGAAAGAACAGCCTGAACAAGAGGTCCTGAGGCAGGAGCAGGCCTGATCTAAGGAGACATAAACAGGAAGGGCAGATGGGTAGCCAGAAAGGACAGAGTGAGACAAGGGAGGGAGGCCAGCCTGGAGTGTGGGAGGGCCCTGACACTGTATGTTGCACACACAGTAGGGACTCAAGCAGCAATGTCCCAGAGGGAAGCCTGTTGTTCCCTAAGCTTAGTTGGTTCCTTGGCTTCTCTCTAAGCCTGTCCTTCTAAGAGGCCTGGGCTACAGGTGAGAAGTAGAGGGGACACTTCAGTGCCAAAGGTCTGGAGGAAAGGCTGGGGGGATCGCAGACAGGTTCCAGGAAGCTGTGCTTACTGATTAAGAGCAGCACTGATGCCCAACTGGGACAGAAAGGACTCCCAGCACGGCTGGCTGCACTGCAGGACTTCAGGCTCATGAGGGGGCTGGGCTGGGGTCCCTAGCATACCCACAGCCTCACACTGCCTCTGCAGCTGCCATTCAGCAGCCAAGGAGGACAGCCTGAGCTGGTAGCATCAGAGATGGTGGCCGAGGGAGCACGGGGTAGAGATGGAGGACACACTGTAACACAGGCCACATCTGAAGCTACTTATGCTATAGCCAATTACGTCCCATTTCCAGGCCTATTTCCCCCATGAACAAAGGAGGACCAGGCTGGAGTGACAGCCTCCCAAGGCAGTGACACTACAAATATTCATACACCTCTTTTCCAGGGCCCCCTTTGCACACCTGAAGACCCCCTTTCATGCCCCCAGAAATACATCACATGGTTGACATTTCCACTTCCCCCACCCTGGGGTTTCAGTCCCACTTGACAGACAAGAAACTGAGGCTAGCAGTGACTGTCCTGCTGGCACCACCACCTCCCTGGCACTGCTTGTCTTCCCTCAGGCCTCTTCCCACACAGAGACATCCATTGATTCAAAGGCCATCCATTCAGCACTTCTGCAAGCAGGACACTTCAGAGTGGACTGCCAGGGTCTCCATCCCCAGCACACATGCCCATCACAGCTGGTGCCCTCATGGAGCATCTACTGAGCACCTACTGCACCCCAGGTCTCCACTGGGCCCTAAGGATGCAGCAGGCACAGGAAGGCCAAGCAGCCTGGCACACAAATACCTAGGGCAGTGTCTGTGATCCCAGGGAGGTTGTGATCTGTCCCAGGGAAAGCTCCAAGGCTCTGAGTTGGAAGCACTCAGGCTGTGGCCCCTCCAGAGCCTGCCCGCCTCCAGTCCCCGTCTGTGTGATGGAGCTAATGCCACCCTCTGCTCTGGCAGGCCATTAGAAAATTAAATAAGCTGGCAGATCACTGGGCTCTCAGCCAGTGCCCAGCCAGGGCTCTGGTCCTGCCCTAGACCCAGCTCCTCTGGAAAACCCACCTGCCCCTAATGAGCACCTCGCCCCACACCCGCAACTCCTGTAAAGCCTCAGGCTCCCTGCCCGTGGCCCAGTTTTGGGCAGCTCACTTTCATCTGCAGCCTTTCCCTGCTGCTGCCGGCTCCCCAAAGCACAGCCCTTTCCCAAGCAGCCTCCTTCACAGGGCTGAGCCCATACCCACCCCCCCTTCAGCCTTCACCCCTCCTGCTGCCCATCAGCTGCCCTTCCTGGCCTTTCCTTGCTGCCAGCCCAGGGCAGGGCTCCAATCGTGGGGGGGGGGGTCAGATGTGTCCATGTGTCAGTCACATTAAAGCCCTGGCTAAGGCCCTCCCACAGCATTGACTGCACCTGTCAAGGGGACAGCCCAAGCCACAGCCAGCTAGGAGCAGAGGCTGAGGGTGACCACTACACAGAGTCAAGGAGTGAGGACTGGGGGTAGGTGAGGTTTCTGGGAGTGACAACATAGTCACTTCCACCCACTGTACACCAAACCCTCCAGTGCCACTTTGGTGATGGCAACCATGAATCAGGACTCTGAAGGAATGGGTAGGCCAGAGGAAACTGCCCACTATCTGCACTGGTCCCAGTATTGGCCTGCTGGTCCCAGTTTCTGCACTGCAGAAGCACAGGGCAGTGCTGTTACCGGTACTGTTATTACTATTACTGCTGTTGTCATTATTATTGTTCCCTTAGCTGCAGACCTAGGGAAAAGGATACAGTAACCCTGGGTTTACAGAGTGCCTACTGTATGTGCTCAGCAGCTTCCAGGGGAGAAGAGGGTCTGGCCCAACTGTCCAGCACACTGACGCCTCCTTCTGTCCCAAGGGTGCTCGGGAGCTTCCCCTTTCAGACCTGCTCTATCTCAGACTTGACCCCACTTGATACTGCCCTCCTAAGGGCCCTCTGGAGCACTCAAACTTGAATCCCCAAGATAGTTGGAGGGGCCACCCGGAAACCCAGGGACAGACTTTGCTGACCCCTGGGAGACACAGGAGTGAGAGGGGCTCTTTTTAGAACACAGGAGGGAAAGCTCCTCAGAAAGGCTCCTCAGAGCTTCTGTACCTCTCCTCCCCCGTCCTCTTCTGCCACATGGCGGCAGTCCAGGGTGGAGCTTTAAGAGGAGGGGCCTCCATCTCACAGCCTAGCGCAGGTGAGGCTGGGGTCCAGTCCAGGGAGGACAGCAGCCACCGGCTGGCCTCCACTGGCAACTCAAGGAGGGGGCGAAGGGTAGGCCGGAGGCTAACGCTTTCTGGGTTGGCACCTTCAAGGAGGCGGCTGCCGATTTCAGCGGCGTGTGGGCGACTCAGTGCTCCCAGGAGACAGAGTCTGGGAACCAGGTTCTGGGAGGCAGACTCAGGGCAGGAGGTCCCCAGAGCTTTGATGCAGGGCTCAGGCCTAGGCACAGACGGGAACAAAGAAGAAACTAGAAATGGCCACAGGCATAGCAAAACTACAGGATGGGGTACGCCCCCTGGGAATCTGGGCCCTGCTCCCTGTGCATCCAGACTTTAGGGAGGCAGGTCTCTCAGAACCAGAGACCATCACCAAACAACACTATCAGATGACTCTCATTCCAAACATTGCTTTTAAGACATGCACATGACATGTGAACAAGACAGACAGGCATGGGCCTCCACTCCCATCTGGAACACCCGCCCCCCAGGAGTTCTCCACCCCAGCCACCACTTCCAAGAGCTCTGATGGCCTTCCAGCTCTTCCCCACACACACACCCCTCACAGGACACTCAAAGCAGACTTGTGAGTACTTGAGGGCCCACCAGCCCTGAGCCCCTGCGGGCTTCCAAGGCCACTTTTAAAAGCAGAAAGAAGCCGCTGGACTTGTCGGCTTAATCGCTGACCGAGAACCATTTCCAGAATATTTTTACTCCACCAGAAAACAGGAGATGGAAAAGAGAAACAACCCCAAAGACCCGCAGCTCTCAGACCAGGGTCTTCTTCGGGTCCTCTCTTAAAGCCCAAACATCTCTCAGTACCCGCTGCTTGATGGAGGGTCTCGGAGAAGGCCACGCCTCAGACCGATGCCGTGCGCAAAGTGGCTCTCGCCGGCTCCCTCCCGAGCCCCCTCATGCAAACCGAGCAGAGGGGGATCTAGGGCGTCTCAAAGTTTCCCGAAGCACCCCCGACAAAGGTTAGCCTGGAGCAAAGTTCCCTGGTGGCAGGAGCCGGAGACATGGCAGCGGAAGAAAAGCTCGCAGTCAGCATTTCCTCGGATGGTTCACCAAGGGGGGAAATATGCGAGCAAGAAAAAGCCCTCCTGCCCCACCTTCCCTGTTGCTGCACCTCCTCTTGCTCACTAAGGGCCAGAGAGACCGCCTCAGGGTAGCTGGGGCCCGGCCCACCGGGTTCGTGCGCCTGCAGCTGCGCTCTTACCTTGGTCGCTGGCAGGGGCGCGGCGCGCTCCGCGTCCTCCGAGCTCCGGGAGGCGGATTCTGGCCCCGGCAGCCGCTGCACTGACTGCATCGCAGCCGCCGCCGCCGCCGCTGCCGCCGCCGCCGCCGCCTCAGGACAGTCCCCGGGGGCGCTCCATGCCCAGGGACTCGTCGGTCCGGGCTCGGATCGCCCCGGCCCAGCCACGGGTCGGGGGCGCGCCTGGACGGCGCCCCCGGCCGCGGGGCTCTCGCTCTGGCTGTGCTGCTGGCGCGGGTCCCTTAGTCCCGCTGGGAGCACAGCCGGCCCAACCCCTCCCCCGCCGCCTGTTATCTGATCCCGGCCAGGGCCCGGAGCGCTCCCCCACGCCTGGGTCCCGGGCGCCTCCCAGCAGGTTTCGGTCGCGCTAGACCCCTTCCCCGGGCTACGGTTCCCAGCGAGGCGGTGTGGCCGCGGCGTGGCCGGGGGAGAAAACAGAGAGCGAGGAATGGAGGGCGAGGAGGCGGCGGAAGGCAGAAGCTCGGCGCGCACCCAGCTCCGCGCCCCGCTGCCACCGTTGGCCAGCTCCGCAACTCCTCTAACTCTCCGCCGAGAGCATGCCCGCCCCGCGCCGCCGCTGCCCCCGCCCACCGCGGCCCTGACCTGGTCCGGGGCCCCCTTCTAGCCCCAAGCCACCCCTCTCCCACATGCACACACACTGCCAACCACTTGCGCACTGGGGCGTGCTCTCTCTCTCTCTCTCTCTCTCTCTCTCTCTCTCTCTCTCTCTCTCTCTCTCTCTCTCTCTCTCTCACGCACACGCACAAGCACATCCTCCCAGAGACACGCGCGCTCACAGGTGCATGGCAAGCATACACATAGGCAAGGAAATCTTGGACATGTGTGCACATAGCTGGCTACACAGATTCAGCATCTCATCTACACGTGCTAAATACATGCCCTAATATGCAGCGTGGCTGCAGGTGCACAGGCTCACACGTGCACACGCACGGAGGTATCTGTACTTGTGCACAGATGCACATATCTGAGCTTGTGCATTCCCCCAGAATCATTTCCCCATGCACAGTAAGTACACACATTCTCATGGGTGCATGTGCATACACACACACACACACACACACACACACACACACACACACACACCTTAATGACACTTCCCCCCATCTTGTGCTCTGTCTTCCATCTCCTGCTTTCTCCTCTGCTCCTCCCCATCCTCTCTCTGCTAAGTTGAGCCCCATGTGACCCCCTTCTCTTGCCCACCCCTCACTAAGGCTCAGGCTCTCTCTCCAGCCTGTCCCCAAGTGCCCTGCTCTTCCAAGCTCCTGAGGTATATTGTCTCTCATTCTCTACTTCCCACTGGGCTCAGGCCTTTCATCCCAGCAGACAGATGAATGCAGCCCAGCCCTGACCCAGGGAAACCCCATTTTATCACTGACCTGAACCCCAGGCCAGCCCTAGGGCCACAGAACTGGACTGAAGAGGCAGGTCTATGCCCAGAGCATGAGCCTCAAAGGGCTCCCTGGCCCCCTTGGCCTCTGCTTCCCCTTTAATGTGAAATATAATTATGTGTCTGCACAGCAGGGAGACTGGCTGCAGGATTCTAACCAAGGAGGACAGCTCTGGCCACCGCCCAGATCACTGGCAGCTTAGCACAGAGCCCTCTGCAGGCCCTGCCAGCCTGGGTTCCAGGCCCCAGGCTGTTGCCCCAGGTCCCAGGGTCACACAGGACACTCCACCACCTCAGCTTGTACTGAGTTTGAAAATCCCACCTCCTCTCCTAAGCAACTGTGGAGGCAAGTCCCTTCACCCAATGCCTCAGGTTCCCTGTGGTCAAAGAGTGAGTGTGGATTCCTACTTCACAGAGCTCTAGTGCTGGCTAACTGTAATGAGTGTACCTAAGACTCATAGCAGGACTGTGGGCTAGATAAAACAGCTGACTGCTGGGTGCTCACCACATGCTAAGCCATGTGCTAAGGACCTGGCTCAATCGACTGGCTGTCACTATGACCCTCTGGAATGAATGCATTCATTGCCCCATACTACAAATAAACAAGGCACAGAGAATGGTGGTCCCTTGCCTAGTCACAGAGCTTTGAGTCAGAACCAGGTGTGTCCCTAGGATGAGAACCCTGCCTTCCTGTCTGGTGGCTGCTTAAAACTACAGTGGAAAGAAAGCATCAAGGAGAGCCACCAAAGTCCCCCCAGGCCCACCCTGTGTGAGCACACAATGTCCTGGTTTCCCCACCCAAAAACTCTCCACAAAATTTTCCTCCTTCTCCCTCCAGGTGACCAGGATGAGAAATGACTCAGTTCCCCAACTTCTGCTGCCCCTATACCCAGAAGAGAGAAGCCAGAAACAGGAATGAAGAAGCAGCCCTCAAGTCCTCCTCTCTCAGGCATCCCAGCAGGAACAGGCCTGAATTGGCCCTCTAGTCGGACCCACCATGGATGCCCAAAGGAGTCTTCTGGCATCCTCTCAGCTGGGCAACAAGAAAATTAACAGCAATACCACAGATCCAGGATCTGATGTCTCGGAAGAGGGTGAATATAGGGCAGTGGTGGTGAACCTATAGCATGCATGCTGCAGCCAGCTGTTTTCTATCATTGAAAACTTTAAAAGATTTGTCATCACCAGTCTAGGGCCAGAAGCCTGGAGCACTTACATACACATAGCACCCACCCATTGCCCACCAAGATGGCTTGTATGAGACCAACAGTTCTTCTCCCTGGGCCTTATGATCAGACCCATTTCACAGAATGACATTACACAGCCAAGAATGTTTCAGCAAAGAAGTAAGGCTGGCCCTGCCCTGTAGGCTTCACATCCCCCTTCCCAGTCTGATTCTGGAGTCTGATGTTTTGTTTTGTTTTGTTTTGTTTTGTCTTGTTTTGTTGTGCTGGGGATTAACCCAAGGACCTTGGAAAGCTACTCAAACACTATCACAGAGCTACATCTCCAGCTCCCAGGATTCAATTCATAATCATAATCATGTCTCTTTTAAGGCTGTCCTGGGACCTCAATGGATGGTTCTTTGCCAGGCACAGGAGTGTCAGCTTCCCTGTGGGGACACATCCATGCTCCAAAAGCAAGGACTGAGAACCAGGAGGTCAGACAGATAACCACAGAGAACCCTAAGTCCCTCTATGGCCAGTTTATATGCCTACCCAGGATCCCTGTGCTCACAAGGGGCTCATGCCCTCCCTGCCCCCAGAGGACTGAGATGTCCTGCCTCCCTCCATTGTTGAGAGTGTTCAGAAGTGGTCTAGGGGTCCAGGGAAATGGCTCAGTGGAATAAGCACTTCCCTGGCAAGCGCAAGGGCCTGAATTCGATCCCTGGTTCCCCCCCAAAAAAGAAGAAGTGGTCTAGTGAACCCAGTGGGGGAGGGTAACCCACATCCCAAGATTGTAGCTCCCTAGCAGAGGGCCCTTGGATACCTCCCTTACTGATTAATTTCTTCCTGTAGAAAATGGGGATAATAACGCTTCTGGAATAAAACACACCTTACCCTTTGGTGGCTGTGGGAAAAGCCAGAGATGAGCCCAAGCCAGGGTTCCATCTCACAGAGACATTCTAGCACCTTCTGTATGGCCCTGCACTGTGGCCCACCCAGAATCCTTCCTTCACTTTGAGGACACGGAGGCCCCCTGTAACAGGAATGTTGTCCTGTGGACTGCAGTTTGTTGTTCCTATGAGCAGCAGACTCAGAACTTCAAATTCTCTATGCAGCAGCTACCCATTCTTGTGGCAATCACATCTTAAATACAATGTCCTGTACTTGGCATAAATCAATCATGAACTTTTAGGTATTAAATCAATCCACAGTCCCTCCCTGGAATCTTTGCCTGGCAGGCAGCAGCACCTAATGCTCCCCAGGAACACCTCTGCAGGGCTTCTAGGATTTCTCCTGCCCACCCTAGACCTTGGGGCAGTTTCAGTCCTCAGGGCCTCTCCAGGCCAGACTCATAGCAGGAGCCCATCCAAATGCAAAGTGCCTGAGAGAAGCAAACCCCTTGGGCTTCTCAGACACCCAGCTCTGCAGGCCTCCTCCTTCCAGGCCCTCTGGCTGATAACACAAGTGTGCCAGCAGACTGACCCTGCTGCTGCCCCCTGGGTCAGGGATGGTGTCTCCTCCAGCGCTCTGTCTTCAGGGAAAGGCCTGGCCATTGCAGGACTCGCCACCCCTCCTCTATTTTGTTGTGGTGGTAGTGGTTGTCATCATTTGTTTGTTTTTCTTAACACTAGAGATTGAATTCAGGGCCTTTCTCCTTGAGCTACAACCATATATCCCTTTTTATTTTATTTTTTTTTTATTTTGACACAAAGTCTTGCTAAATTGTCCAGGAAGGACTCAAACTTGTAATCCTCTTGTTGGAAGGCTGCTGGAAGTATCTTAAATTAACAATGGGGCTGACATGGTGGCATACACCTGCAATCCCAACACTCTGAGAGGCTGAGGCAAAATGACAGCAAGTCTGAGCAACTCAGTGACTTAGGGAGATTCTGCTTCAAGCAAACCACAAATAAATGGGATCGATTTGACTCACAATCATAAATCCAGGGGTGGGTCAATGGTGCTCAAAAGACCTGTCCTACAATTTGTTTCTCTCAGTATCCTGGCTCTGCTTCCCTTGGGTGCTGGTCATTCAGATGGACTCACTTCATTCCATATGGGGCAAAGGTGTCCCCAGTATGTCCCTCCTACCAGCCTTGGGAGAGAGAGGAGTATCTTTTCTAAAGAATCAGTCAGTTCTGGAGCTTATTTTCATTGGTTGGCTTTGACCACATGTCCATCTCTCCACCAATCATTGCAATGTTCACTGCTGGGTCTGGGGGCCACTTTCCATTTCTGGGCCCTGGGATTGGTGGCCCAGATACACAAACACTTGGTGGAAGGTATGGGAGTGGGTGAAACTTCATCCCTATACCCCTTGCAAGAATCAGGTTCTAGCAGTAGGGCAGCAACATCAGGACTTGGACTGATGATATCGCTGAAGGTTGCACAGGCTGGGTAGAAAACTGGAACCTGGAACCTGGCTGCTTGATGTTCAGGAGATGTAGATGGAGCTCTGCAGGGAGCTGGGCCTTCAGCCTGGCCCACACTGCCCTCCTGGCCACAGTAGTAAAGCACATCCTCCTCACAGCTGCAGCTCCAGGGGAACCTGGAGGATGGGCATGGGGTGTCAGAGCCCTGCACAACAAAAATCAGTCAGACCAGCTCCCAGTGTGCTGGGATCAATGCCTGCTTCCTGAAGGATGTTGGGAGGGGTGAAGGGCACCCAGAGTCCTATGCCCAGGGCAGCCATGGGTCCTGAAGTTCAGCAAGCCTCAGATCAATGTTCAGGGTCAGGTGGGGGCCTATAGGCTGCAGGCAGTGGCTGAAAAGTGAGTGTGTGTGTCACTGCCTACCAGGGCCAGTCAGCCATCCCCCCATAGCACTGCTGGGGACAGGCTCCTCTCCCCCTGGTCCTCACTGCCACCTATCTGGGCATCTTTCCATCCAAAGATGTTGTACATCATCCAAGACAAGTGGAATGAAGACGCCAGGCTGAGGGCAATGCTTCTGGGCCTGACCCCTGCTCTGACCTGAGCTGGCTGGGCAGTGCGCTCAGGTGGAGCACGACTCTGTACCTCTGGCCTTCCTGCTCGCTCTGCAATGGGGCAGGTGCAGCTCGGCATGACTGCAGGCACCATATGGAGCAGGAGGCTCCAGTCACCACATAGATGCTCTCATGCTTGTCCATGTTTCTCAGTATGCAGACCTTGCTCTTTCTGAGCTATGAGCTACACATTTTGTCCCTGTCCTTGAGGAACTGACATGTTGGTGCAAGAAGTGCACATTAAGACACCACAGAGAGTGGCCTGCTTGGAAAAAACCGAAGCAGGAAGCTGGGTAGGGTGCAGAGCACCCGCTGCAGCACGCTGGAAGGCTGCTGATGGAGGCCATAGAGCTGTAAAACAAAAAGAATAGCAAAGGCCCCAAAAGGTCCCTTGCGCTTTCTGAACCTCTCTTTCCTCCTCTGAAATTGGGAATGTGTGCCCTGCTTGGGAGGGCGCGATATGGTGGGTGTTCGCTCCTCCCTCCCCTGTACTCACTCTTCCTCTAAGGGACAAGCTTCCAGGAAGGCGGGCAAGGCCTTCAGGCCCCAGGAGGACAGGCTGAAAGGGCAATAAAGGGAGGGAGGGAAGTGGCTTCAGTCTCTCAGAGTTAAAAATAGCTTCCCCCAAGGAGGCCTCCCTGCTGGGATAATCCGGCCAATTACCCAACCCCTCTCCGTCCTGGTGGGCACTGCCTGCCTCCTCCCCGTGTCTCCATCACCATGTGGGGCCATCAGTCCTCAGACAGGGACTTCTGCCTAGGCCCCAGCCCCTCAGCAGGAGGCAGGGCTGCTCTCACTGACCTCAGGCCCTGGAGTGAGTAAGGTCTGATTCTGAATGTGCTGCCCATGCCCCGATCCCCAGAAAAAGGAATCAAGAGGCATATTAGAGACCACTTGGTGATCCTATTCATAGGAAGCAAAACTATGAGTATACTTGCTTTAGCAAATTGAAATACCGGGAAGTTTGAGGAGATAAAATGGTTGGTGAGTGTGTCTTCCTGGAAGGGACCTTTGCCTCACTCACTTGTGCTTCTAGACTCACTCTCAAGAGCTCTGCCCTCAGACCCACCTAGTGGGAGCCCCACTTCTCACTGGGGTTCTCCTCCTCTACCTCGCTTGGTTAAGAGGTGCTGGGCAGCTCCAGGCTGTCTCCTTTGAATTTGGTCCAGAAAGCATTTATTGCTTCAGCAACTTTCTAAAGTCAAGTTTATTCTGTAAATGAAATAAAGCCTGATGACTGGGCAGTGAACAGGGACAGGCTTCCTGGTGGGGGGGCTGGTGGAAAGCCAGCCTTGTGGAGCTGCCCTACTGCCCCTGCCGCCCACAGCCAGCTCTCCCAAGACCTCCACTCTCCCACCTGCTCAATGGAGGAGTGGGCTCAGAACAGAGTCTAGCTGGTCTCTACCTTGAGCTCCTCTGATCTGACAGAACAGCCCCTTACCCAGAGCAACCCGCTGGGCCTCATTCTTCAGGTCTGTAAGGCAGATGTATGCTTCTGAGGGCTCGAGCCCCAGGAAGCCTTTGTGCCCTCTGCCCCAGCGTGCAGGGGTCTGGCCTTCACAGGAAAGGAGAGGAGGTTCTCCTCCCCACAGACACACCATGCACTGGGGATTGGGCAAGCCATCTGGTTCCCAGAGGCATGGAATCACAAGGGCCGAACTGGAAAGCTTGCCAGGCCAGAGCAGACGTCACTGTGATCTCCTTGCAGGAGCCTAGCCGTCCAGCCTCATGTCCCATGGGCCCAATCCCAGGAGGCAGTGGGGGCTGAAAGTTGTACTCTGCCAGAGCAGTTGCCAGGGGCTTGGGGGAAAGGAGGTTGTCTGGAATCTCTGCCTTTGTCTTCTACAAGACCCCAGATTCCTCAGCTGCAGAGTGAGTATGATGCCTTCCTACCACCTGCCTAGTGACGAGCGAATGGATGACACTGAGCTCCCAAGTGCTGACACCTAGCCCAGGGCACCGCAGAATGTAGCGAAGAGGAATCCTCCTACCAGCCTCCCTAGAGGCACCATTCTACTAGCCAGGTCCTGAGCCTCCTTTTCTTCAGCACCCACAGCCTCCTGGGCTTCTCCACCCCAGCTCCCCAGGACTGTGGTCCCTCTCAGTTCTGTTTCCTGCTGATTGGAGTCTCCCCTGCCCTCCTGAAAATCCAAAGTTCCACATGTAGGAATTTATCCCACGGATGCACTGGCACACACTATATGCCAGGATACCCTGCACAGCCTCTGCAGGTGTGGTGGATTCCCAACTGGTGGCCAACTTGTTACACCCAGCTGAAGTGAACTAGCAAACTAGGGTGGTGCTGGATGTGGGAGCCCACCTGAGGATTGTCACCAGCAGCATCAGAGGCAGAACTGGATAAACTGTAGGGAGCCTATTAGGGAAGCCGTTGGAGCTGTTGGAAGCTGCTGGTTCTCTTGGGCTGTTCTGCTGGAGGGCCTTGTCATGCTGGCTCTCCTGGTGAAGTTGGTTGTTCTTGTCAGAGGAGGAGCTCAGGACCCTGTTGTTACTGAAAATGGCTACAATTCATTTTGAGCTTGGTCCTCCCCTTGAGCATTGCTTCCGGACTCTGCAGGAGAAGAAGGTGCACAGCTTGATCTGCTGGAGAAACTTGTCACATTGACTTTCCTGATGGGAACTCAACCTTCAGAAGAAGAACTCAGGACCTCACTGTTGCTGGGGATGACTACAGTACCTTTCAGGGGAGCTCTGGTTCTTACCTTGAACATTGCTTCCTGGCTCCAGTTCAGATCCCTCAGCCTGCTAGCACAGGTGTTTAGGTCTCGCTATTACAGATTTTCTAGCTTCTACCACTGACCTTTGGGCCTTCCCAGCACAGATCCACAAGATAGGCCTGCATGAGAATTGTTGTGGGTTCTAGGCCTCCAGTTGGACTCATGGGAGGCATTGTTATGAGCTCTAGGTTTTCAGCTGGTCTCATGCAGGATATTAGGATCCATACCCTCAGCCGGAATCGTTGGTCTTTAGTGTGTGGACAGATTTCTTGCACTCTTTGTATATGATTCTTTGGGTGATTCATTATAAAATAATCTTATAAAATGGGTCCCATATTGTTTTGTTCCCTTGTGAACCCCGAACCACAACACCAGGAAAGGGAACATGGCCTGTACAGTGGCACAGCATCCAAGGTTGCAGCTACCAGCTGACCATGTGACAGCATTGCCTGGTGCTTACTAAGTGCTCAGTAAACTGTATCTAGTAGCAAAGGCATGTTAAGACACAGTGGAAAGTGTGCAAAAGAGTGTTGAGTGTCACCACTGAGATATTTTTAAAAGCAAAATATGCACACACATGCACACATGGGAGTGTTTAGTAAAATATTCTGGAGATGAAAGAAACTGGCTACTGGGAAGGGACCTGGGAGGTAGGAGGAAGGAAAGCTACACTCTAGAAGTATTTTGTAGCTTTAAACCATAGTCAGGGGCCAGCGGTATAGCTCAGCGGACTAAGCGCTTGCTTAGGTAAGCGCAGGGACCAGTGTTCGACCCTTGGTTCCCCCAGCCGCGTCGGCCCCGCCTTCAGGTGCGCTGAGCCGGCAATGCAATCCGGGCGCGGTGGCGCGCCTGTCATCCCAGCACATGGGAAGCAAAAAGCAGGAAGATCACTATGAATGTGGGCTGCATGCATAGTGAGACCCTGCACCAAAAAAATAGAAAAAGACAAATAAACCATAGTCAGTGATCCCAGGAGTCCTGGGATAATTACTTTTAAAAACAGCTAAGTGGAGAAAGAGGGACCCCTCTGTGGGAGGGAGTTGTCCTATTTGTTGCCCCAGCTCCCCTCTGCAGCTCCCTCGGCTCTTCCCCAGCCAGTCCAGGTCCCTCCCATTCTGATGCCCTGGGGGACCTGGCAAGTGGGCGACCCCATCCTGTCTGCGGTGATTAATAAACATGTCCCTGATGACCTGGATCTCGCAGAAGCAAGGAGCACGGCGTCCTCACATCCCTCACCAGGGCTTGCTGCTCCCAGGCACACATGCAGGTTTTCCCAGTAGGCCCAAGGTCCCCTGTGCCTTTGCCCAGATTGTATTCTTACCCAGTGCCCTCAACACTCCCTGTAGGTCCAATGAGGCATTGCCTGCTCAGGAATTTGGGCCTGAAGCTGGAGGAAACCCTCCCCCAAAGCTACTCCTCCATAACATGGGGGCAACTAATATCGACTCCATTTAGAATCCATTAGCCTGACTAGCAATGTGTTTGATAAATATAGAATCCATTGTAAATCCACAGAGCCCAGCCTAGCCCCAGGGAATGTCCCTTTGTAAACACAGGATTCAGCAATGACCCTTTAAATGGGTCAAACATCTATTAAACCCGGATATATGCCAACCATTCTAGTGGGGATGGGGGAGAACAGCCCAGGCTTTGGGGGTCAGACAGATGGGGTTCAAACTCTGATGCCATTGTTCGTGAGCTGTGTGACCTTAGCCTCTCTGTGTCTCAGTTTCTTTTTCTGCAAAATCAGAACTACCCCAGTGCCTGCCTCTCCAGGATGGGGTGAGGATCAGGTGAAGGGAAGATTTGATCCAGGGTCTACCATGAAGCAGACCTTCCATGAAGACTGGCAGCTATGGCTGGCAGCTTGTCACTGTCATGTATGGCACGTGGCATCATCGTCGTTGCCTTTCTCCTATTCCTGGCAGCCCCACAGCAGGGGCTATGTGGGGTAGTGTCCCAGGATGCATGTATCTGGATGGAGAGAAATGCTTCCACCAACCTCCAGCTGAAATTCAGGGTTTGCTTCTGCTGGGACTTTAAGCCACAAACCCTGGCAGCATCAGCACTGCTTGAGACTTTGTCACCAATCAAAGTGATATCCCACTCCAGGCCTTACAGACGTCTGCAGATATCACTCATGTTAATTTCTAGTTCAAAGTTACATCTGGATCTACCCCTGCACTCTATCTTATCCCCAGGACCACAGGGCAGGAGCACACTGCCCTTCCATACTTTCCTGACTCTCTCTCTTGGCTTTCTGAGGGCTCCTTGTGTCCTGGAGCGCAGGAGGACCAGGACTCTGGAGAAGCTCCATGGCACACAAGGGACCAGACTGCCCCAGAGGGATGGCACTGCAATGGTGCTGGACATGCTGATTATAGTCCATCATCCCCCTCACCAGGATGCCACCGCTCCGGTCCTGGTTCTGGTCCCACAGGCCAGCCCTCCCTCTCTGCACTGCATGGTCACATCTACCCAAGTGCTACAGTGACCATGACCTTTAGGGAGCTCAGGTCCAGCAGGGTGCCTGAGCCAAGGACAATGGAAGATCAAACAGGCAGGTAGTAGTCGGGTGCCTCTTCCCTCCCTGTGCCCCACAGAGACTGAGCTCCCAGCCCCAGAGCCTTGGTTTCCAAGTCTGCCCAAGGGGCCCTCATCCCCTTGAGAGTCCCCACTATCCTAAGTGAGGCTTCTCATGTCCTTGCCCACCCCAGAATCCCTTCCAATGCCACCATCTCCAGCCTCTGAAACAGGCACTCAGAAGAACATGAAAAGCAGGGTAGGACAGCCCCTCCCAACCACTCTCCCCGGGTCAGGTGGCTGAGGTGAGGGTTGAATGCCCTAGAGCAAAGGGCTCTGGCATGCAACAGGCAGTGATGTGGAGAAAGCAGCCCCTCCTCTGGTGTGGGGACCCAGAACCCCTGCCTCTTGGAGAAGCCATCCAACCCCAGGGCATCTGATTTCATTCTTGCTGCCAGTGGGCTGACTTCTCAATCCTCTACCTAGAGCACTTTTGCCATTTTACATATAAGGCAAACTGAGGCAACAGAGACATTAAGTCTAGGCTGACATAGCAATGAAGTCGCTAACTCCCTCCAAGGATGTGCTTATAACTACTTCCCTGTACCATCACTGCTCAATATCTTTTGTTCCAGAGTCCATTTTTATTATTATTATCATTAATTTTTATTGTTATTTTTCTATTCTAAATTTTAAAAGTCTTTGGCATTTAACGTCATTTTGCCACACCAAAAAAGGGGGGGAGGAAACATTGTCATTGGCTTATTCCAAGTTACACTTCCCAGGGATAGCTGAATGGAAGCACAACAATGCATGGAGTCTGCCAGCAACTCTAGGCAAAGCACAGCAAGGTTTCAGATAAACTTGACTAAAACAAGGAGAGGTGAGTTCCACTTCTGCAACAAAGGAGCATCTACCAGTTACTCTCATGGGGAGACTCAGCCTCAGTATTCCACAAAGAAGGGATACTCCTCCATATTTTCAGTGTTGGAAAGGGCAGTGCAGGCCCTCCAGGTTCTGTTGAAGCTGAGAGTGCTTGCCATCTCTGCATCACTCAGCTAGAAGTCAAAGACCTAAAAGTTCTCAACAATGTGTGCTGGTGTCATAAACTTGGGGATCACTGCTACTTTCCTCCGGATATGAACCGGGGCTGTGGGTTTTTGTGCCTCTGAGCCATCTCCTTAATGCTGGGATCTTCCAGCTCTGAACAGTCCTCTGGCTTGGCCCAAGGCCTTTCTGGGGAGCGCAGAGGGCTGTAGGCAGTGACAGTGGTGCCCTTGGAGGGGCAGCACTGGATCCATTTCTCCTGGGTGAGGTATGCATGATACTCCACCTGGTTAGTGACTGGTTTATATTTCAGCCCTGGCTTGTTCAAGAGCTTTTCTATTTGGAAGTGGTTGAAATTGGAGATGGCAATGGCTTTCAACAAACCTTCATCCACCAGCTACTCCATGACCTCCCAGACATCCAAGAATGTTGTTTCACTGAGGATTATATTGCCTTTTAGCCGGGGAAAAGCTCTTTCCCGGCTAAAATCCCTGTGGCCAGTGAATGAGGTACATGTCCAGGTAGTTCAATCTCAGGTCCTTCGGGGTCTCCCAGAAGGAGACCTTCACCTCTCCTTCACCAGGCTCCACCATGCTCTTCTCAGAGCATGTGAACCACAACTTGCCAACAGTGAAGAAATCCACCCCCTTCACAGCCTTCTCTTGGATGGCTTCTTTCACCTTGTTCTTGTGTCCATAGGTGAGGGCGCAGTCACTCATCCTCATGGATGACACAGACAAAGGATCTATAGAACAAGGTACAGGACTACAAGATAAACCCTGAGGGGACTTCACTGACCACATAAGAAACATAAAGTACATGTGTTGGTATATAAGTCTTGCTCTATCTAGGTCTTAACCATCCAGCAGAAAAGTATAAAAATGAAGTATACATCACAGGGCCACAATATTAAGTTAAGCTGTAAATGGCTATGGTCAACAACTTCTTCGGATAACTCACTATTGTTGTGGAATGCTGGACTGTGTTGGATTGTGTTGTCGAGTTCAAGCACCTAAGTTAGTTGCATGACAATGGAGTGCCCATCTCTGACAGGTGTAGACAAAGGAAGGGGTACAGAAAGGAAGAATCATGATGTGTGTGTATGGACAGTACAGTTGGGATAGATAGGCCGTGCTTCTACATAATCCTATGAGAGGCAAGATCTGCACTAATGGTGGTTGGACAGGATATTATGTCAGCTTCTAGTACTATGGACAACCACTAGGAAAATAACAAGGTAGAAAGTATTTTATTGAATCTTTGATGTAATTCAGGTACAAAAAAATAAGATACGCAAACAGCTACACTCTCTTTATTTACTGATAAGAGACATATAGTATAATAATGTCTGTAAGTATAATATCATGTATGCACCTTCTGTGATACCAAAACATTATGAAAACAGTTTGCAATGTATTAATTTATCAAATTCATCTTGTCAAGGTATCTTAAAACTGTCTCATCGATACTTGTACTTCAATAAAACAAAAATTAAAAAAAAAAAAAAAAAGTGGTGATATCCTGCCCTGATGGCTGCCTTGCAGCTTCCTGGACTTTGCCTGGGGAAGACTTCCAGGTCCCTAGGCCTACAAGGGCCATCTTGGCTTCAGTGCTGAGCTCCACAAAAGTTGCCATGGCTGGTATGGAAGGGTCCTGAGAGAACAGATAAAGAGCACAAGAGGGTGAGCTGTTCCAGGAAGCTATTAGGTCCTGCTTGTAAGGGTAACTGCACTGCCCCAGAGTCCTTCTTTTTTTTTGTTGTTTTTTTGTTTTTTTTTTTGTTTTTGTTTTTGTTTTTTTGAGACAGGGTCTCACTATGCAGTTCAGGCTGGCCTTAAGCTCACTTTGTAGCTCAGGCTGGTCTCGAACTCACAGCAATCCTCCTGCCTCAGCGTCCCGAGTGCTGAGATTACAGGCGTGCGCCACCACGCCCGGCTAGCCCAGAGTCCTTCTTGAATGCCAAAATTCATGAGTACTGAAGTCCCTGATATACAATGCAGCATTTGCATAATCTGTATACATCCTCCCATGAATGCTTTTGTCATTGTCTTTTCTGAGATAGGGTTTCAGTAGGCATTTCAGGCTGGCCTTGAACCCAGAGATCCTCCTACCTCAGCTTCATGAGAGCTTGGATTACAGACATAAGCTAACACACCCGCCTTCCCATGGACTTTAAATCCGTACACCGCTATAATCTAGATCATCTCCATAATACCAATTACAGTGTAAATGTGATGTGAATCATTGTTATGCTATATTGTTTAGGAAATAATGACAAGGAAATGTGCCTGCACAAGATCAGTACAAATGTAGGTTTTAAAAACTGTTTCTAATTGCTGTTGGTTGGACCCAAGGATGTAGGACCCACAGATGCAGAGGGCTGACCAGCCTCCCTGGAGGAGATGAGTTTCAGGGACACAGGCTTCTCTGGTGCCTAAAGGCCCAACATTATGGCAAGAATGGAGAGGAGGTATGAGGGCCAGAAGAGATAGGGAGAGAGGGTGGGCAGTGGGAACCTAGAGGGATGTGTGGTCAGGGCTCTAGAAAGCCACGCTTAGCCTGTTTCTGCTGCTGGTGCAGAAGAACAACTTTTCCTACAATAAGAATTGTCATGGGCTTTAATAGCCTGAAGCCAGGCATAGCTTCCCTGAGAGGTAGTGAGCGCCACTTCACAACAAGCAGGCAAGTAGCCAGGACACTCTGACCCTGAGCAGCAGGCCTGAGATGCCTGTGCAGAGATTCTAGTCAGCTTATCCTAGACAAACAGGGCAGGGGGACAACACTGAGATCAGGCTCTGCCATGAGGTCAATACCCAGAGCTGGGCACCATTGTCCCTGGATCCATCCTGGGCCTTCAGCCCAGCCAGGGCTTAGACACAAAATGAGTGCAGTCAGGGAGGCAAGATGGGGAATTCAGGGCTTTGTGTCAGCACATAGCTCCTGCTGAGTGCGGGTGAGGCCGGCTGCCCTTCCTACCCGTCCCTTCCCACTGGGCCCCTCTCAGTGCCCCCATCACAGCCCCAGCCAGCATCGTGGGGTGGGCTGGGAACATTTCTATTTTGCATAAACTCAGTTTGTGCCTGGCTATGCCGTGTCCATCCTCAGAGCTTCTGCTAGAAGACAAACTCAAACCACAGACCCTGGACAGTGACAGTGACAAGAGTGCCACACCTATGGTGGTAAGGTGACAGCTTCCTGGCAATAGCCCCCCATAGGCTGGGAGCCCAGGTTGGAAATGGCTGCAACCAGCTCCCTTCAGCCACCCACACATACCAGGGACCCCAAGAGGATGGAAGGGGCTGGTGGGCACAGCCCCCAAGTGTCTGGGAGAGGGCTTCCCCTTTAGGGTGTCACCCAGTGTCCACACAGGCTGGGGATTATGATGCCACTTCACCCTTCATCTGGTGGCTCCACCCTCATGTGTGTCAGACACACATGACAGCTGGGAGAGCCTGGAAGAGCCCTTGGCTCCAAGGGGCTGGGTACTTCAGCAGCACAGTGATTGCCCAGCCTGCACAGGCCCATTCCATCCCAGCACCACCAAATCTTCAGTTCCACATCCTCTTTTGACTCTCAGCTCCTCTTAGGTCTTATCTCTTAGCCTCCACCTCTTGTACCTCCTACTACTCCTGAACGCACTAGGTGCTACCTACCCCAAGACTTTTGCACTTGCTGCTCCCTCCTTGGATACTCCCCCAGGCCTCTGCGTGGTTCACTTCTTCAGATCTCTTCTAGTTCAAACATCTCTTCTCAGGGATGTGCCTCTTTTGGATATGTTAGCAACCTCCCCACCCTATCATCCCTTCCCTAAATTCATTCTTCTCAATTCTTCTCACAACCTGATGTATAATTTCCTTATTCATTGTATTAACTGCCAGCTCCCCTGAGCAGGGATGTTTGTCTGCTTTATTGCTCAAAGAATCGGTCATCTGGGGACTTCACTGACCTCATCAGAAACAAAAGCTACATCTTTTGGTATATAGGTCTTGATCTATTTTGGTCTTAACCATCCAGCAGAAAAGTATAAAAATAAGGTATCTAACATGGGGCCATAATAATAAGTTAAGCTATAAATGGCTACAGTCAATAACTTCTTCAGATAACCCACTATTACTGTGGAATGCTGCACTGCGTTGGATTGTGTCGCCGAGTTCAGGTACCTAAATTGGTTTAATGACAATGGAGTGCTCATCTTTGACAGGTCTAGACAATAAAAAGGAAGAGGGGATACAAAAGAAGAATCATGATGTGTGTGTATAAACAGTGCAGTTAGGATAAATACGCCGTGCTTCTGCATAATTCTATGAGAAGCAAGATTTGCATTAATAGTGGCTGGGCAAGATATTATGTCGGCTTCTAGTACTATGGACAGACACTAGGAAGATAACAAGGTAGAAAGTACTGATTATTGAATCTGTGATATAATTCAGGTATAAAAAAATAAGATAAGTAACAGCTACACTCTCTTAATTCACTGATAAGAGACACCTGCTATAATAATGTCTCTAAGTATAATATCATGTATGCACCTTGTATGATACCAAAACATTATGAAAACAGCTTGCAATATGAAAAAAAAAATCGGTCATCTGGATGCCACTCCACAGTGGACATCCACACCTTCATTCTAAAAGGAGACAAAGGCTTGGGTGAAAGGGTTTGGCCGGGTCCTCCAAACATACACATAGCAGAGCTGATATGATCACCCCAGGAGAAGCTGTACCCCCACCTCCGGGTATCACCCAGGGTCCACGCAGGCTGGGGATCAGGATGCTGCTTTGCCCTTCACCTGGTGGCTTTGACAGGTCCTGGGTCTCTGCTCTGCTGCTTCATCTGCAGCACAAGAACCCCAGCCAGCAGACACGGGCTCGTGTTGTCTCCCATGCATCTCGCCCAGAGCTTGGTAAAGGAGGATGTCTCACTCCTGGGCCACCAAATGTGGTGATAAACATCAGAGCGGAGCCCACAGATCTTCGCAGAGCCTCCCGTCCCCCTGGGGTCAGCTAGTAGACACTTCAGAGGTACCCAGATGGCAGCACCAGGCCTGAGGGTAGCTACTTGTGAGGCGGACACCCCTGCTCCAACAGCAAGACAGCCTAG
>PVKA01004846.1:0-28983 GCA_004027165.1 Ctenomys sociabilis
TAAATAATTATTGAATCTTTGATATAATTCAGCTATAAAAAAACCTGTAAATATAATTTCATGTATGCACCTTGTACAGTACCAAAACGTTATGAAAACAGTTTGCAATGTATTAATTCATCGACTCTGTATGGTTAAGGTGTCTTGAAACTGTCTGATTGACATTTGTATTTTAATAAAATAAAAATGGAAAAAAAAAAAGAAATCCTGTGAGTCACTTATTTTAGGAAGCTGTGTATGTGTTCCATGCACATACAAAGGCGAAAGGGAGCTGTAGCCAGACAGGGCCACACAGCACTGTAAGGCACCCCCGGGGAGGCTGGAATTAGAGGCCCTCGGTGCATGTGACCAGGTAATCACCCTTGGAGCCCCAGCAGCTCTCACACCAACTGCCAAGGCCCAGAATAAAAGGAGCACGTAGCATAAACCCGTGCTCCTTCCCCCCATGCCCAAATGTTCCAACTGCACCTGAGTCATCCCTGGGCCCTCCTTTCCCACACCTGAGCTGCTGCACCCATGAGCCACCAGGAAGGCAGCTGGGGAAGACGCTCAGGCTTTGGTCTCCTGAGAATTCACCCAATGCAGTTCTGAGACTTGAGAGAAACACATAACTTAACTCTGTCTGACTCCTATAGAGAACTGATAAGCTATGCCGCAGACTCCCACGGAGGAGTTTATACCTGGCAGCCCTAGCTCCTCCACCCAGCTACGTATGACAACCTGGCTCCCCAAGCAAGGTCTTACCTCATTGGTTGTAAGAGTAAGAATTCGGTCCAAGTCTTCCACCAACTGCTTGAACGTTGGTCTCTGCGAGGGCACTGCGTGCCAACAATCCCTCATCATCATGTACCTGGGGGAAAAGATTTCCAGGGTGAATTAATCACATCCATACTATGGGCATGGTGACAGCCAGCTTTACTACGAAGGCAACACAGAGACGTGCCCTACATAAAGGAAGTATAACAGAACTTTCCAATCAGCTGAGGAAGCAGTCATCCACTTTCCCCAACAGCCGCACTGCTTGGCTTCTCAGGGGCACTGTCAATTTATAAAACCTCACTTTACCCCAAATATTTCAGGGAGACAGCTAGGCATCAAGAGAGGTCCAGGCCGGGGAGATGGCTCAGTAGAATAAGTGCTTGCCTGGCAAGCGCAAGAACCTGAGTTCGATTCCTAGTTCCACAAAGCAATAAAAAATAAAAAAGAGACAGAGAGAGAGGATGTCCATATGTGCCCCGAGTACTCCTGTGAAAGAGGAACTGTCATAGTGGCAGCACGCCTGTAGACATTTTTGGAGGTTCAGCGATAAGACCTATGTGTTCACAGCTAATCTAGTTTTCCTTGTCAAATTCTCCTGCCTGAGCCATGCTTTGAGTTTTAAGATTGTAGTTGACAAAAGCTCCTTAGTTTTTTGTTTTTTGTTTTTTGTTTTTTTTTTACAGTATTCAAAACCACAAATTTAAGGTAAGGATTTTATGAACTAATCTGCCACGGCTGTGCTGTACACTAACTTCCTGATTAACCAACCGTACATAGACCATGGTTCCCACCCATATCTTGCTTTTGAGTTTCGACAGACGCTGTATGTTTAAAAAAAAAAAAAAAGAGTGACAAGCACAATAAATGCCTTTATATAATATACTGCAAAATGTGGCCATTCATCAGATACCCACTGTACACTGAAAAGCACTCATGGGATTACTGGTATAAAATCCCCATGAAAGGACATACAATAGAGCGCAGTCCCTGAGACAATCAGTCTTCTTACTTCACCCCAGAGGGAGGGGGCAGTGCCTCCTTTTCAAAGCATTGATTCTACTGCACAAGGCACGTGTCACTAACACAATAGAATCCCACTCACAGTGTGAGGTAGACCTTTCTGGAAACTCGCTTGTGGCTGTAGAGCCAGACATGGTACACCAAGACGGTACTAGAACACACTTACTTCTCTGCGCTAACCTATGGGTGAAATGCGGGTAACCAGATAACAGCCCTTCTGTTCTCAGTGCATGTGGTTGATGTGAACTGGCAGGGACAACTTTCAGTGGTCAAAGAGACATCCCCAGATACACCCCCTTTCTATTGGCCAGACCTGGGCCAGAAACTACCACCTGTGCTATGCAAGGACTGCCCCATAATTTTCTAGCTTGTTGTCTGATTTGGGTACCTTCCTGTCACTCTTGAGGCATAGTACAGTGGCCAAGGAAGATCACTCACCTGGTTCTCTCCTTGCCCAGGCAGCTGGATGCCCTCTGTGATTTAAAGCCCACCCCCATACACTTTGGCAGGACAGTCTTTCTTTTAGACAAGTATTGACTGCCAGTAGCGCTATCAATCTCAGCTCTGGGGTTGATAATCAGACAGCCCCAAGCAATTTTTCTTCATGGAGCACGTTTAGAAAGCAGGGACCTTAAGAAAGAGAGAAGACAGAAGCATGGCTATGTGGTAAGCCCACTGCAGAACCAGCAGGGGAGACCCAGTCCTTACAGCTCATTGGTGCAGTTGGCTGGCTTATCCATCCTGTGTCCTTCCTTTAGCAGCTTAAAAAGTTCCTCCACGGGAATCCCTGGGTAAGGTGAGCCCCCTAACGTGAAGATCTCCCACATTAACACCCCAAAGGACCAGCTGCAAAAAGAAAAAAATACATCATTACTATCCCATCTGAACCACAGAAACCTCAACATGCCCTGTTTAAAAAAATAAACACATACTCAGTTCTCACATTCACAGATAAATGAACACTCGCTCCTGCAATTCATCCTGCAGGCCTTTGCCTGAGCCCCAGGAACATCCCTAAATGATGACACAGAGACATCCTGATGGTGCTTCCCATCAATGAACAAAAAAGCAAAACATCAATGTGCTGAAGAGTTCTGCCTCTTACACTTGGTGTTAGTGAGGTGAGGATCTTAACATCTGGACTGCAAGGTCTTCTGCATTCCCGTACCACTCTTCCACCTCCTGGGCACCTACTATGAGGGTTCTCACCTACCCGTACTAACAACTGACACAGTAAGGCCAGCAAACTAACTGTGTGAGAAAATGAGTGCCCCCCGGTGGGCAGGCACAGAAGCCCTGAGACTTACTAGGATGACAAAGGAAATTAGCAAAGGGCTGGCATGATGAGGGAGGCAGCCCCTGCCCCAGGGGAGGTCATGAACAGGAACGGACACCTCAGAGAACACCATCTACTTGAATTTCCAAAGACCGACAGTTGAACTTGCTGAGTCTATCCCTGGGATAACACAGCAAAGATCCCTGTTTGTCTATATCACTGCAGCTCTAGAAACTGTCCTGCCTGATTCTACAGTGGTCCATTTCAGGAATGAGATTGGCCCCAGTTTTATGCAGAGCACGAGAAGGACAATAATAGAGGCACAAATAACTTTGGGCCTCAGGTTCTTTATGGCACAAATGAAACTCACTATCCTCTCCTTCCAGAGCAGTGGAGGACGGGCCGCCCAAGGCCAGCATCAGTTTCCCCCAGAAGACCTCTTGCCCATGTGAATGAAAACCATTTCAATTGACTTTTAAAAACTATTTCCTCAGGCATAATCATAGTCCCTAGAACTTACAAAGCATAGTATCTTTCACCCAGTTTCTTCTAACAACATCATTCAACTGAATTTACAAATCTAAACTATCAATCAGTAGTTAACCTCCACAGTATTTTTTAAGTGTGTCATACCAGAAATATGATGACATTTCTACAATGTTATCAAGAAGGCTAAAACAAAACCAGATTTTCCTTGTAACCACCATAAGAAGAGGCAGTGGAAATCATCTGGGTTGACCATGTCCCCACTGGTGTAGCCCTCTGAGGACACACTTGGGCAGGGGAGTGTGAAGAATCACCTACATAGGCAGGGTTTCAGGAGCACTTTCGTGAATGAAAGGTGTGTCAGCAGCCTGGCAAACCAGCCAGCAGCTCTGCAGGTGCAGCCGCCCACCAAGCTGTGAGAGCAGCACTTCTGCTCAGGCAAGGGGACTTAGCAGCTCTGCCTCCCATCCTCTCTCAAGGCAGGCAGATGGGTAACAGAACACTGGCTCCCAGCCCACTTAAAATCATGCTTTCTGAGGTTGCCCTCTACAAATGCATGAAATGTAGTGGTGGGCAAAGCATAAAGGAAAGGCAAGGAACGTGCAGGTATGCAACCCAAGCCCGGGAAGAAGCCAGAGAAGGAGGCAGTCACTTACACGTCACTCTGATGTGTGTACACTCGATCAAAAAGGGCTTCGGGAGCCATCCATTTCACTGGAAGTCGCCCCTACAGACAGGCAAGAAAATGTAAAACCTCGTGTGTTAAAACAAAGCTACTGCAGCAGACTCAACTGGCTGTGCTGTGCTCAAAAGCTGACATTCTAATTGTTTTCATTAGCACACCATGAGGTTCCAACGAGCCCTATAAAGTGTGAGATGCACAGATTTGAGCTCATTATTAAAATGTCATCGCCTTGGATTCTCACTCTCATTTATCTCCTTATACCACAGATACACCCTGACCAACTTCTGGGCAAAAAATTGATCCAGAACTTTCAGGCTCTATTCTCTGCTAGGAAAATTCTTACCAAGAACCCTATTTTGAAACCAAATCCCTAGCATTGATTGTTCTCCATATAAGATTGCTTCACATTTACTAAAATTATACATAAACTTAAATCTTATTGAGAATTTATGAATATAATGGCAAAAGAATAGAAATCAAAGGCTAAGGACAAGCCTTCCAGCCCCTTCCAGCTTTGAACCTATGAATTTGTACCTTGCCAATGCATTATAGAATTATGATATTTCTATTATAATACCCCTGTTTTATTGCCATCAACTTACATTTGTTGTCTTTTTGTAATAATCTATATTGTTGATATCTCTGGCCAGTCCAAAGTCTGCTATTTTCATCACATTGTTTTCTGTGACCAAAACATTTCTGGCTGCTAAATCTCGATGAATACACTGAAATCAACAAAGGAGAGTAAGAACTACTTTCATAATGCTTTAAGAACGAAAGGAAAATATATCTATCTCTTAAAAATGCAAACAGAGGTCCAGGGAGATAGCTCCGTAGAATAAGTGCTTGCCTGGCAAGTGCAGGGTCCCAAGTTCCCCAGTATCGCAAAAAAAAAAAAAAAAAAGGCAAACAGAACATACATCTTAAGTAAAAAAAAAACTATCCTTAGTATACCGTGAGAGCCGTATCGGGACTGTACAATAAAGCCGCTTCTGAGTCTCAGTGCTTGTGACCAGGGCTGGGCCAGCATGAGGTTCTAGACCCCTCTAACATGATGCTGGTATGTATTTTAAGTTATTTCAGAGAGCAAAGGTGGACCAAACACACAGTGTTTTCTCTGTAGTTGTCTTACACCAGCAATAATCTGTTAGCTGCATACGACATCAGTATTAGATCATCCTAAAAACACTGCACTGCAATTCTCACTTGCTCCAGAAGAGCATTTTCCAGAAGAGCCATTTAAACTGTGACATCACATCATCTTCACTTCCTGGTCATTTTTTCTCCAGCACTCTGACCTGATAAAGAGTTATCATCTCTGGACCTCTCAGAAAGGTCCAGAGATGATAAACTCTATATTTTCTTCCTATAAATGATGCATTTACTACCCCCGCGGCTTCTATAGTTTGCAAAGAGCCTTTGCACTATTAAGACCTCAGTGACCTCTTCCAGTCCTTCAATTTTTTCTTCTCTGTCACTTTAGGCACTTGCTTTTGAAAACTCTCCCTCCACTGAGTCCTTGTCCCTCCAGAGACAAGAGTCACTGTCTCTTGGCTCAGTCTCTTTGCTCCATACCTTGAACTCTTTGGCTGGCTCCTCTCTTCCTCTATTCCTCAAAAGCAGAGAAAGAACCTTCCTGTGTGTTCCTATCACCCTGGCAGCAGTGGTCAGATACATACGAAAGAGCTGCAAAGTCCTATCTCTACCTAAACCTCTCTCCTGAGATCTACATTCCCATTTTCAGCTTGAACTGGAGAATCCCACATTGAGCACCCCCCCCATGACTTCTCAAGTTCAAGATTTCTACCCCACCCGTTCTTATCTCCTTGGTCTCTCAGTCAGAAAAGGCTACATTAACATTCCATGTAGTCAAGTCCTATTGATTCCTACTCCAAAATGTCTCTGCAGTTTTCACCCTACCACTAAGGGGTGACCACTGTCTTCTCCACGTGTGGACTTCCACAGGGCCTGGCCAACGGGCCTCCGTGCTTTTGAACTCAGCCAACTTCTTTTCTACATTCCCCTCCACTTGTGCTTAGACACAGCCACCTCTGCCCTCTCCTAGCTTTTCTCATAGCCAGGGCGCCCCCCCAACACACACACCACACTCTCAGTCCAGTCCATTATAACACATGGGCCACACAGGTGGCGCACGCTGTGCCTGCCACACACCTTGGGACTAAACCCCGTTGTCACCGGCTATGGGGCAGCTGGAGGTCTAGGCTGATGGCAACTCTTCAAACTCGGAAAGGTTTCGTTATACTATGTATGTTCCTTTTCTATAAATAATACGTTTATGTAGGCTGCTGTTTCCCTGGCACTTTAATATACCATGACTACAAGGTGATAGGTGGTAATAACATCAGCCTCTATTTTTAGAGGTAAGGCATAAAAAAGCAAGTAAATAGCACCGTCAAATGCTCTGACACAAGTACTCAGCGAAGGTTAACTAGCATATGAAGCAGTCTGACCAACCCACTCAACAGAGTTGGAAAGGAGCTAATCTTACACAGATACTCCATGAAATGACCAATCAAAAAGGAACAAACCAAACTACCTCTGCACTACAAATACAGAATCATTTTACCCTGCCCCCACGCACTGTTTCCAGTGTTCACTCAGCTCAGAAAGGAAGCAAGAAGCCACCCACGTCTGTCTGTCCCTGGCAAGACAAGGAGCAGGAAATGTGAGAGGTCCCCTAGCTGCCTGCTGAACCATCCAGGCTGGAGGGTGTTCCTGATTTGGAGGCCTCTTCGAATTGAACTTCCAAGCCCTGGGCCAAACTCTCCCGGTGGCGTGCTCCCGCCGACTGTGCTGTGTGTTTGGCAAGCTCCATGGTCAGAAGAATCTGGCTTCCAACTGCACATCAGACCTCGACTAGGAACAAGACATTGCCGAGGTTCATTGCCACCATTTTGCCTCGCATGGACACCCCGCATTCACACCCCGCATTCCAGGGTGCTGGGAAACACAGAAGCCCTCACCGAGCTTAACAGAAGCCTCAGAATCAGTGCCCAAGAAAAATAAAATAATTAAAGGCAAGCCAAATCCTCAGCATCCACAGAAAGTTTAGCTGTTCTTTGGCTCAAAGAGCTGAATTTAATAGTTAGGGCCCTGGAACTCTCTGGGATCCCCGTTTTTAATGGACTAAGGAAAAGAAGACTAATACCTCCTGATGCAGGAAGTACACAGCGTCATGCTGCTCATATTTAATTCCCAAGGCAACCTATGACATAGATGTGATAATGTTCACTTCATAGATGGAGGTGACCGGATTTGTTCTGAAAACAAACCAACTCAATTTTAACACTTCGAACTAAAAATAACAAGTATTTTAGAAACGTCCTAGACACCTACAATATTTAAATGGCAATGGAATATCCATCTCTGACAAAACTACACAAAAAAGAGAATATGAATCAAGGACCATTTTATATCTGTATATACAAAATAGGAAGATACACAGCTACTAGCCGGGTGTGGTGGTGCATGCCTGCAATCTCAGCACTCGGGAGGCTGAGGCAGGAGGATTGTTGTGAGTTCGAGACCAGCCTGGGCTACAGAGTGAGATTAAGGCCAGCCTGAACTGCATAGAGAGACCCTGGCTCAAAAAAAAAAACAAAAAGATACACAGCTACTTTCTCTTAATTCAATGAGAAGAAAGATTTTTACTAATAGTGCATGGACAGGATATCATGTCTGAATCTTGTACTACGAATAACCACTATGAAGACAATATGCAATGTATTAATTATTGAAACTGTTCTATTAATCGGTTTGGAAACCGTCTCATTGCTATTTCTCAATAAAATTAATAAAAAATTTAAAAAGAAATTTCCTAGGGCTGCAAGAGCCTATCACTGACTGAACTGCTCTAGGCTCGTGGTACTTCTTGCCTGATTCCACTCTCCAACCCTGGCATGCACTAGACAGCTACCTGAGGTCCAGCACTCTGTGTCACCTTAACATTCCTGGCACTGAGCCAGACACTGCCTACAGTGGCCACCTCAGCTCTCCTGCACCCTCCTCGCAGGGAGGGGGCCTCTGACAAGCTCCTCCTCTGTAGGAGTGGCTGAGGGGAGGCAGTTTCCGACCTTCTCCCTGTTTCCTCATTCTCCACATTCGGAAATAATCTCTCCAGCTCTGGAAACAGACGCCCCTCAGGGCACCCATTCTCAAGATCTTCATCTACCACTCTTCAAATCTCTTCTAGGTCCTTAATTGCAGGTAGCCTCCGGGCAAGCAGGTCTGCAACAGGAGGGGTGCCCTAAGGAGACATTACTGGCCCTTTTACTCAGGGACAGCCTGCAGAAGAAAGGAATGAGCCACACCAGGCTGTTAACCAAGCCCCAGCAGAGACTTGTTGCCTGAGGTCTAGAGGACGTAGGTCTGAGAAGAGCTACTCCAGTCTGAGCCTCTCTGGGTCTCATCCAAGAAGTGAGGACAGCCATTCTGCCACATCTGGACAAAGCTTTCCTGTCACTTCAAAGTCCTCCAAAGCTACATGCATAAAACCAGGATCCTAAACTCACCTATTACAGTCACTTGGAGGATTATATAAGTAAGATACTGAGTGTCAGACGCTTATCACTTCACCTGGCTACACACAGGCTCTCAAAAGGTGTTTAGAAATTAGCAATAACAGCAACTACAGTTATCAAAACACGATACACAAGGGTGCTTTCATCTCCCATTCTGTCAGCCTAAAAATACTCATCCCCCCACTTTGCAAAGCCCACCCAACTCTTAAATTTCCTTCCCACCATCACAGGCAGCTCCAAACTAGAAGGGTCTCAAGGTGTGTGTGGGGGGGACAGGACAGGAAATCATTACTTCTAGGAGCAGAGCCAACTGGCACGTGTCTGTCCTTACTCTGAACAGAGCCAAACAGCTGGTTTCTACCTCTCCTTTCTGAATCTCTTTTGTGGCTTCTTCAATCTGCATCCCAGCCTCCTCTTCAGTCCTAGCTAGGTCCTGCTCAGCTGCCACTCACTTCCTATACTTCCTGCCAACCTTGAGACTTGAGAGTTTTCCCAGGGTTTGATACAACTCCAGGATTTTCTAGGCTTCTCTTCAACTAACTTTGTTCATTTAGTGACACCCTTTTCTGGTTCATCTCAACCGTCCATTTGGAACTTGGGCTGATTACCCACTGGCGTCCTCCCTTGAAGGACTCTCAATACTTCACTATGAGCTTTGGAACTTTCTCTGAAAATCTGTCCCACTCCCTGCCCTGTCTTCTGATTCCCAAGTCCTCTCCTCTTGGGAAATGAACCAACATCCAACGACTCAAGCTAGAATCAGGCAACCTCCTTGATTGTTCTTTCTCTCCTAATTGAGCTACTAACTATTCCGACTGCAAAATATGCCCCAACCCAAACTACCAACTTTTAGTGTCTTGGGACCCAATAAATCCTAATGCAAACCACCATTGCCTTTCACAGGGACTGGGCACTTCCAATCTGATTTGCAAGCAGCAGCAGGAGCAACTGGAAACTACTACTGCCCCTCAAGAGCTCCCACCTAGGGTTAAGTCCAGGGCTCCACCTCGAGCTTTAAGTCCCTGAAGGAACAGTAGACTCTCAAACTGTCTGCATCCCAATTTTTGTACATACATAAATATAACCACATTCTATTCTCAGATCTTATCAGTGGTCTCTTCTACGGTCACTCTATATATAGTCTCCAATAGCTCAAGGACTGCATCTGTTTTGGCCATCCTATGATAGGCAGCTCAGTTAGCTGCAAATATTATAGACAGTCAGACAGGGTCAGGCTCTCGAAAGAGATAATACAGGAGACAAGATGTCTTGCAACTCTGGGAGTGAGGATGCTCCTGCTGTGAACCAGACCTAAAGGCCAAACAAATGCTAAAAGAGTAGCACCTGAGATTGATATTCTAAATAGGTAGTTAGCATCTGAAAAGACCCAAGTGAGTCACTAGCCCAACGCCTGAGGGGAAGAGACCCTGTCCCGAATTCATGCACCCTTACTGTGTGACTCACTTCCCCTTTTGGTCCTGGGCTTAATCAACTTTACCTAAGTAATGGTGCCTGCCATCCCATTGGTTGACCATAGTTTTGTCCCACCCCACATCCACCTAAGCAAGTTCCCATTCTCTCCACCTTAGTCCCGCATGGTTTACACTGTAAAAGTCCCTGGAAAAGACAGCTTCCCTGGGCAACCCACTGGTGGGGGGGCCTTCCGTCCCTCTCCCACAGGAGCTCTTCTTTCCAATAAAGTTTTACCCTCAACCTCTGTTTGTTTCTAAAATTGATTCTTCGGTTTTAGAGAACATGAACTCATCCAGGTCAGGTCGAGAGTTTTACTTCCCCTGTATCAATCCCACTAGAAAGAACCTGTCCCAGCGCATGAGGCACCTAGGGAGCCCTCAGGAGCAAGTGGAGAAAACTAAAATGATAATAAGGCCAGCCCTCCTACTACTTTTGTGTTCGCAGCAGCATCCTGCAAAAATGCAGCCCCTACTTCCCACCTAGCTAGGGCTCAGAGAGACCAAACCCAGAGGAATCAAACCAGCCACCTATGAGACAGACTGCTTTCTTCTGGGTTCTATTTGAAATTATTTCAAATAGAGAATGTAAAAACAATTTTAAAAAATCAACTCTGCTTATAGTAGATTCAAAGAATAAAACAAAAAGCCAATCTGAGGGATCAGTCTAATCAGAAGATGAAAGAATTCTACAGTGAAAAATCTCAGAACACTGTAGAAAGAAATTGAAGACAACACTGGAAGGTAGAAAGATCTTCCATGTTCATGGGTTGCTCAATGGCCATACTACCAAAACGGATCTGCAGATTCAATGCAATCCCCATCAAAAGACCAATGCTCAATACCAAAAATCCAAAGTACCCATTTAGTAAACTGGTAAATGAGTTGAACAGACATTACTCAAAAGTAGAAATGGCCAATAAGTACATGAAAAAACATTCAACATCTTTAGCTCCTGGAGAAATAAATGCACATCAAACAGACCTTACAGAGATTCCATCTCACCCAAGTCAGAATGGCTATCATCAAGAGAAAAACAAAAACCAAAACAAATACTAGCAAGAAACAGGAAAAAAAAAAAAAAACCATTCTACACTGCTGGTAGGAACATAAATTAGTACAATCTGTCTTTGTGGAACTTAATGTAGAGGTTCCTCAAAAAAGCTAAAAAGATCCAGGTGTGGAGGTGCACACCCATAAACCCAGCACTCTGGAGGCTGAGACAGAAGGATCATAATTAAGGTCCACCTGGGCAACTTTGTGAGCTTGTGTCCCAAAATAAAAAGGGGATGGATGTAGCTCAGTGCAAAGGACCTGGCTTTGATCCCCAGTACCTCAAAATATAAACAAGCAAACAAAAACCTCAAAGGCAGATATCACAAGTCTCCCTAATATGGGAAATCTAAAAAAGTTGAAAAGAAAGAACACAAGAAAGGCCAGGGAGATAGCTCAGTGTAGGAAGTCCTGTGTTCAATCCCTGGTACTGAAGAAAAAAAGAAAGAGTATTAGAGAGACTTAAGAGAAAGGAAATAAGGGTAGAAGGTAGCAGATATAAAGCAAGTTATGGGTATCACTGAGAGGCAGTTTCAGTACATATTAAACCCAACGTTCTATAAAATAAGTATTAATAATAAAAGGAAAGCAGGGCCAGACAGATGGCTCAGGGGACTGAAGTGCCTACTTAGGCAGGCACAGCCACTGAGGTTCAATCCCCTGCGTGCTGTGCGGGCTCCGCCCATGGGGGTACACTGAGACAGTGTAATCCCAGCCCTCGAGAGGCTGAAAAGGAGGACCACTACGAGTCTAATCTGTGTAGTGAGACCCTGTAGACCTGGTACTAAATATAGTAAAAAATAAAATTTAAAAAAGGAAAGCAACAAGTACTTCCAAATATTTCATAAGGGTGAAATAGTGCAATATTTGCTTATTAAACTTACTTGCTCACACTTTCTTTGCCTATTAAGCTTTTATACACACACACACACACACACACACACTCACACTCACACTCACACTCTACACCACTTTCTATGGCTGAAGTCTATTTTTTTTTTTTTTTTTTTTTGCTGAAGTCTTTAAACATGAGTTGAAGGCATCACTGATATTTCACATCTAAATTCATAGTTACATGGTTGAGCAACCCTGGGCTAAAAATCCAAAAGATTTTATGCACTGACCTTAGAGCACAAGTGGAAAATTCCACCCAAAACATATTTTTAAAAAATTTATAAAGGTATTTTCAGGCAATGTGAGTAATGTGTGTATGCAATACAGGAATTTTGTGTTTCACTTTAGCCCCTCTCCTCAGGATGCGCCCTTACGTATATACAAATACTCCAAATTCTAAAAAGTCTGAAATCAGAAATACTATTGGCCTCAAGAAGTTTGGATGAGGGATGCTTCACCTTGCACCTACCACCTAACAATGCCACAGACATCCTCCTCTGAATCTAACTTTGACACAGTAATGTCACCTAGGATGCAATCCAGTCTCACCTGTCTGCGTACAATGTCCTTTGTAAAAGCTGTCCCCCCATCACTTGTTCACAGATGTATTAATCTGAAAGGCTTTCCCTGACGTTTTCTGTCTTTCATGACACTGACATTTTGAAATGAGAGCTTGTCAAATGTCCCACATTCCAGATCTGATTGTTTTCTGATGCCACAGACTTGCCGATTGGCAAGCACTCCAGCACCAGTGTTCACGGGCACACACCTACATGCACACAATCATAGAACTCAAAATATTCAACTTTATTTTTATGTTCTTAACC
Organism: Ctenomys sociabilis; assembly: GCA_004027165.1. Classification (NCBI taxonomy): domain Eukaryota; kingdom Metazoa; phylum Chordata; class Mammalia; order Rodentia; family Ctenomyidae; genus Ctenomys; species Ctenomys sociabilis. Next base: position 13,011 of record PVKA01004846.1, read on the forward strand.
TATGATATGCTGGGAGATTTTACAGGGGGAGAGAGCAAGTGCTAAGAAAAGTCCTAAGCTCTGGACTCTCTAAAAGAAATTTTTTTTTAAACCAAACTTCAAAAAACAAGTGACCATATGACGCTGAGGACCAAGTTAATACGTGACACAGAGCAAGGCTAAGGTGAGGCTAGCCCCGGTCCACCTCACCCAACATTAGCTCGCTCCTTGATTAGAAAGGACCCTCGGGAGATACAGGTGTGTGATCTTTCAAACAGCCCAGGGCTGCAGGTGACAGGGTCTACCTTCACCAGAGGACCTCACCTTTTTGGGGACCTGGGCAATTTCTGATACTGTATCAATCTCCATTGCAGGTAGGAGCTGAGTTCCCTCTACCCACAAGGCTATTCTGTACCCCACTCTGAGTGCAGGACTAAAGATGTTGGGATCCTCCAAAATGGCCCGAGGACTCCGGTCTAAATGCTTCCAGAATAACTTGAATATTTTAAGTTCCAATGTAAGCGGCATGCTAGGAATGCTGGCAATGCACCTGGGGGACCTGGCCAGCTCCGACTACAGGGCTCATACACCACACAGAAAGACACAAAATACAGTCAGGTACTCAGGACTCACGGTTCCTAAAATATGCCCCCTCACTTGATCTTTATTCTTAGAATACTTAATGCCATATCTAATTCAAAATCCTAAACCTAATACATCCCCCAGTTCAGTAACCACACAAAAGAACAAAGCCAAAGCAAATCAGAATACCCAAACCAGTCGAGTTCCCAAGAGTGTCAAGGAAGCCTCAAAGATGTCTCAAGAGACATCTTTCTTGCTCATCTCTGCGGTGTTGTTATGAGTTTATGAGGCTGCTTTGGCCTCTAAAGAGTTCATTAAAGTCAAACGTAAATAACACCATAAATATTTTCCAGTTTGCACAAGACATGCAAGGGCTTGATCTAGCAGACAAGTATGTCCAAACTGCCTGATTGCTTCAAAGATACTTTAATTGGCTTCCGCCCAACCAAGCAGAATGTGAAGGACTCACTTTCTGGGAAGCCAAGTATTCCATGCCTCTGGCCAGCTGGTAGGTGCACGACACCAAGTCCTTGAAGGTCATCTGTTCCTCAGGAACACGGTTAATATCATAGGAGTATTCCATGCCTGGAGGCCTCCGGGCACGGAGGTATTCCCGGAGGTTGCCTTTGGAGGCGTATTCGACTATGACATAGAGGGGCCCTGTGGACAGAAAGGAGAAGCTCCATGAGGCAGCAGATCAGGACTACCCCGGGGCAACTCAGAAAAGGGATTTTAGTGTCTATATCCCACTTTGAGACTTTTGTCGCTTGTGCTGTGCTGAGGATCAAAGTCAGGGCCTCGAGCACAAAAGGCCGAGGCTGTCCCTCTAGTTACAACGATAGCTTTAATTTTTTTTTTTTTTCTTGGCTTTATTTTATGCAGAAGCACACACAGAAAAATCGAACACCTGCATTCTAATCTCTCCAAAATGATAATCTATCTTCAGTCATGATGACCCCCCAAAGGCTGTAAGAAGTAAAGCTACAAAGGTATCATCCTCTGCCATCACTCCTGTTGTCTAGTGCCCTCCTGGAAAGCAACTACTGTCATAGATTTGCTCCCTCCAATTCATTTTAACTGTTCTACCTACCTAGATGTATCGATCAGAACATAATATTTTTAATCAGAGAAATGAATAATAAAGATAGAGCTTTGCAGTATTTTCCCTTACACACTATCCCTGTGGAACTGAGATAAAGCTGATCAAAAAAACAAGTTTATCACACTCTTAATCCATTCCCCCTATATTCATGGGCAATTAGGTGACTTCCGAGTTTCTGCCACAACAGCGGACAAAGAACACTGCTGAACATGTTTCCTTATTCACATGTGCTACATAATCTCCTCGTGGTATAGCCTGGGTTGCTAAGATAGGCCTGTTTGGGTCATTAAGTGTTATTGGGATACAGCCAATTCCATTCATCATGTTGGTCTTGTCTAAAGCTACTACTGCTTTGGTACAAAGGCACCAACTAAGAGAGCTGCCAGAAGAACCCTAAGGTTCAGAGAAGTCTGAGCTATCTACAATTGCCCCTTACAGAAAAGGGTTGTCAGTGCCTGCTCAGACCTAAAGGAGAAATGAATGCCAATAAGTGGACAGAGAAGCCAGCCAGGCTTCGTCCTGCCACCCCCTGGGAAATGGGCTCCTGTGTACCACTCTCTCTTTGAAGCTCCTCTTGAGAGCTCAGCCACCTGCTGCCTGTGGCAAGACAGGGGTTCCCCAGTCCATGTTTTAAGGGAAGACTTTCTCAAACAGTCTTACTTTACAAAATCTTGCTTAGCACTTACAAAAACAAAAGTGTAAAGAAATTACCTTTCCAAATGGCCTCTAGGTTCTGACCTAAGAACTGCAAAACCTTCCTTTCTGCAGGTTCTATTCATTGCTGGGGATATGAGCTTATTTCATTTAATTAATTTTTGGCAGTACTAGGAAGTAAATATAGAATCTTGATCACATCAGGCAAGCACTGTACTACTGAGCTATCTCCACTGCCTTAAAGGAATTTTAAGGAGAACTTTAAACATACTTGAGGTATCCTGGGAATAAAATCCAGAAACACAACAGCTTCTATGATTAAGCTACCACACCCCCTCGTGCCGTGTGCCTGGGAAGTGCTTCCCTCTCACTCACCATCCTGTGTGCAGGCTCCCAGAAGATTGATGATATTTTTGTGTTTCCCAATCATCTTCATCATCTCCATCTCTGACACCAAATCAGAAAGATCTTTCTCCGTAGCATCATCTGTGAACATGGGGTGAACTACACATCAGTTTGCTGCCTCTGCCTCATGGACTATCATTACTAGCAGCCAAACAAATATACAATGCATGAAGCTGAATTTTTGGAGCTAGGAAAGACTTCCCCAATCATTTCCCTCATAACAAATGCCCAGGAATGCTCTGCTCCATGTCAAAGAGCTCCCTGGGAGTCAGTGAGATCAACAGTCAGAACTACAACACAGGCTTCTGATGTGTAGGCCAAGACTTTGTGGCAAGACTTACAAACCGAAGTGTTCTTCAATAGTGAAATAACTCCATCATCTGCCACATCCAAGGTACCTTGGACATGTATCCAAAGCACCCCAATTTTTATGGTGCCCCAAAGCAACTCTGATGATGATAAGGTGAGAAGACACAACAGGAACATTTTGAATCACTACAGGCTTTCTCCAGTGTAAGATTCCTAACCCAAAGAGCAGCCCCTAGCAAATTCATAGATGGGTCTGGAAAGCAACCTGCAACTGAGTACTGAGTGCACACATGCGTTCTGAGCAGGCAAAAGACCACGCCTCCTCCTGACTTATCAAAGGGGTTCCAACTGCCATGCTAGCAAAAAAGCAGTAGTGTAACCCTGTGGTCTGTAATTTCAAATATGAAAGGCACAGGCCACACATACAAATGCTCACAGTGACCTTTCAGTAAACAGCGAGACTGTTCCCATGCACCCTCTTCAAACTAACTCACTATGAAAGAATCTGGCTGACTGAAAAGAAAACGAAACAGAGGCACAGAGAGGAGCCACACTGCAAAAAGATTTTAGCTTCACAAAAGGAAGACTGACACAATTGTCTGTGTGCAAAATCTACTCTGACACATAAGGAGATAGGAAGGGGTAGATCTCTCCAGTTCTGGGGCATCAACTGGCCACAAAGGCTGGGACTAAGGTCCATGTGCATCCTGAGAGGGCAGGTGGCCAGCTTTTCTTCTGCAGTATCCCCAGTTCATTCCATGCCCCATATGAAATCAGAAGACCTGCTTATGAACACGGGAGCCATGACCGCTACTGGCAGCCAGGGTGCCTCCAGGCTGGGCCCACACACCTGGCATCTCCTTCCTGGCAATTAAGCCCCAAAGTGGGAGGATCTCAAAGTACCAGGCTTCCTGGGGAGTCTCAGATCAATAGGTGAGAGATAACAAACAACTTTTCTCTCTTTCTACCCTGTTCCTTTTCTTTGGGGATGGAGGTGGTGACTATGCCATGAGAACCCAAGGAAGAAAGAAAGTCTAACTGCAGAGCACATCCCAAGGAGAGGCTTTGTGGCTTGGAAACTATGGGAACACTCAGCCTGGAACCTCTTTTCTGAGATCCCTCTGAGATTTATAATGTGACCGTTCCCTATAACTCTTCCAGTAAAAGAATACTACAGGAGAATAGGTTAATGGTTAAAAGTTCTTTAAGCTCTCTACTCACAAGCCTGAGGCAGGGTTGCAAGATCTGTTCAGATCAAACACCACTCGGTATTTGTTTGCACCTTGGGCACAGTATTTACGTGTTGCTGGGGCTAGGCACCAGCTCCCACCACCTTTTACAGCCATTCACCAGACTGACTGGTATCATATGGTTCTGCTCCCTGTGCAAAGAGAAGCCAGGGCTGGCCAAATAGCTCAGTGGATTAAAGCACCTGCAAGCAGGCACAGGGACCAGGGGTTCGATCCCCGGGCCTGCCATGTGGGCCCCACCCCTGAAGCACGCTGAGACAGCAATTGAGATTGAGCATGGTGGCACCCGCCTATAATCCCAGCTCTTGGGAGGCTGTAAACAGGTGGATCACTATGAGTCCAATCTAGTAGTGAGACCCTGAACATCCTGTATGCCCTTCCCAAAAATACAAAAAAAAAAAAAAAAAAAAAAAAAAAGAGGAAGCCATTCTGCTTCCTGAGCCTCTTGTGTAGTCAAACAATGGACTCATATAGGGTTGGTACACTGGTATTCAGGACCCAAATTCTAACCTTCAAATAAAGAGAAATTGGCATTTGGGTCCCGAATCCAATATACCGACTGCATCTAAATCCATCATTTGTAAACAAGTCATTCCTTCCTAAGCCCACAGAAACATGGAGGGAGAGAAAACTGTGGTCCCCTAGAAGAAGTCAAAAGAAAAGCTCAATCTTGGAGCTACCACTTGCTAACAAAACTGCCTTTTCTTTTTCCTAAGTACGCACCACTCAAGATAAATAGTCTGTCTAAAACCCTGATTTATCCTGAAAACTCTTCAGCCTCTGGGTCAACTATGTGCTCTCTGACCCCCTGCCATGACAGAGCTCACATGCCACAAAAGGAACATTCTTGAGAAGCCGCTTCACCATCCCCACCCCCACTGCTTCTCCACTTACCTTTCAACATCTTCACCGCCACGGTGACTGCCTCCTTGGGTTTGTCTTTGTCGATTCCCACTGCTTCAGCCATGACCACTTGCCCAAAGCAACCTTCCCCAAGGGGTTTGCCCAGCGTCAGCCTAAGTGTGCAAATAGGGGATTAGCACATGGCATCTGGTAGAGGGGCGCGATGAGGGAAATTCCAAAACTGAATATAAAAAATCTTTCAGCGGCTTGCAAAAGCATGGCGTATTTATCATATGGAACTAATGAGACTTAGGGTACACACGTGCTGGAGTATTTTCTTAGTGACGTTTTAGGGAATGTCAATTACTGGTGGAACAGCTATTAAATTTCACATTTGTAGTCTTGATTTATTTTCTTCATGGAAGGCATCCTTGCTAGCGAGGTGGGCAGCCTCCCTGAGTGCCAACAACGAGGAGCTTTTGATGTTGAGCCAATTAAATATTTGTAATTTAGAATGTCTCAGAGAAAAACATTAAGCCTTTTCTTTCCTTTGCTTGGTCCCTATAAAGTGGCAGCTTTAAAATAACTATTATTCAAATACCAGTGGATTTTACGGTTACATTCCTTGCCAAGTTACAGGATATGAATCTTAAAGGCATGTCAAAGAATCTCTAATGTTTTTGCTCTTTAAAGAAAACTCTAGAAAATGGGGAGAATTTTTTTATGTAAACTCAGAAATTCTTATGACTACACAAAATTAAAAAAAAAAAAAAAATCTGAAGTGAACGCCGCAAATTATAATCCTAAGCTTAGAGGCTCTCTGCGTGTCACATGAGTAGCCAAGTATTGTCCTTGGACATTTCAGAAGCCACCAGAATGGAGAAGTCTGGAATAGTGATGAATGTGGTTTTTTTAGCTCAAGCATAACACAGCCAAGTGCCGCACCACCGTTAGTACACAGTATTTACGGTAAGTACACAATGGTTTGCAAAAGGTCAGCAAAAACAGTGAGGTCAGCGTATGCTATGCTGAGGTCATCCCATTTCTATCCAGAACTAAAATTAAATTTAACATCTTGGCAGAAAATAAACATTTGCATTGGAAAAATGACTAATTTATGTCCCAGTGCCCTGCTGCTACTACAAGCATAACAATCCCCTCTTTGTGTAACTTTTGCCTCCGATCTAATAAACTGCTTCTAAATAGCCTTCATTCACTGAAAATCTGCTCCACCTACGTTTGTGCTAAACACTGTTTGGAAATGCATAGCACTCAGATTTTCCACACTTAGGGTACCCCCGGGTGGGAGCTAATAGTTCAACATATACAGACGCCCACTGTTGACTGCAGTGTGGCAGGTGGCAAAAGCTACAGGCAGGGCCCAAAAGCTGCAAGTTCTTAGCATACGATCACAACTGCCCGATTCAGTCCCCTGTACATAGGAATGCACATAGGAACCCCACGACTTATAGAATCACACACAGCTCGGGGGCCAGCAAGGTTCACGAGAAACACCCCTTTCTCTCCGCACATTCTGCAGGTAAAGAAACCATTCTTCGTATTTTCCATGGAGACCCACCAGTCATGTCTTGAAAGATTGAATGAACTATTTTTCTCACTAGAGTTCACAAATTGGGAATTATTTCCAATAACACTCTCAACTGAATGATACCTAGACAATCATTCAGTTCGAGCTTAAGATACGCATTAGTATCGCTACATTGACTGTTGGGAAGCCAAAGCAACATGAAGGTGTGCAAATCAAAATCACAAGTGCTGTGCAAGCTATTTCTCTCTTCCAAACAGAGCCTGTCATATGCAGTCTCTGGAAAAAGCTTATCTTTGTGTTTCCAAATCTGTATATGTATATACAAGAAGTGTATATTAAACATGTAACAATCTCAGGGAGACACTGCAATGTCAAGACAAAAAGGAATAGCTGTTTATTAGCAAGGCAAGAGCTATTTCAATTTATTGGATCCAAAAGGAGTCAGCATTTCTACCGTACATGACTCTGAAGCTGTTTAAGTTCTTAATTAGTACTTGAAGGGCCCCAGAGAGAGTTGCCATCTCTCCAGTGAAACTCACTTTGGAAGCTGTGGTGAGGCGTGGCCTCTGTCAAGCACGTGAGCGCTGGCAGACCACAATCTGCTGCTTTGGATCTTGCCTAGGACAATTGTTTTCCTGGGCTCTACAGCTCAGAGCTCCCAGACAAGGAAGACAGACGTTGAAATGCAAGAGAAACTCTCTTGGCCACGAAGTGTGCTGTCCTGGGAGGTACAGTGTATTCTTCATGTACCATTAACCTCATGTCATAGGCATGGAGTTCAGAGAACTCAGGGACTCACCCAAGGTAGCCCAGCCACTGGCTGGCAGAGCCAGGTTCAAAGGCAGCCCCCACAGAGCCCAAAGTTCACAGACTTGCTCCAATCACACTGAGATACACAGCTCCCGGCAGTGCCTTCCACAAGGACTGAATGGCCACACTTTGACTAAATATCTAAGTGGATCATCCCTACCCCACCCAATAAGGAAATCAATACAGTCCACAAAAATCAGATCCAGGTCCATACTTATAGTTTTTCATAGCAGAAGCAGATTAATAACTATTAAAAATAGCAGCATTCAGTGAAAGATTCTAAAGGCAACTTATGCCCTGCATCTAATTTATCCAAAGAAATAAACTATAGAACAATAATTTTCTAGTAACCAGAAGTTGGAATGTCAGATCTATTCTATAGATTGGATAATTCTACTTTTATTCCATTTGACTGGGTTTGAATTGTCTAGAAATTTAAAAAATGATAACCAGATGCCATCTTATTTAGAGAGCAGCCAGGACTCTGTAGTTCTGCTTTAAAGGAGCTATTTTAAAAAAATAAAAATCCATTCTTTTCTAAAAGTTGGTTATTTAGAAATAGAATCTCACTCCAATTGACACTGTCAGAGCAAGACCTTTGTGGTGAAAGATCGTGAAAAAGAAAATGTCAATCCAATATGCCCATTCATATCAAAGTTTCCATTGGAGGATAGGCCCAGCAGCACTCACTTATCTCGGGGGAACTCCCATTTTGGATCCTCTGGCAGTTCGTACTCTGAGACCCCAGCCAGCATCGGGGTGTCTGCCGTTGAGGAAAGGCGTGTGGTTATCCTCACCAGGGGGGTGTTGGAGTTCATGGAGGAGCTGGACTCAGCAGAAACCTGAATACAAAACACAAGGACACAGATGTAATCCTGGCTCTACCCAAGAAGGCTGGAAGGGAGCCAGAGCCCAGCCAGACAGCAATTCTTAGAAAAGAAGTGGGCAAGGGCTGGCCCAAGTCATACAGCACAATAGAAAACCCTGGATTCTGATCCCTCTATTCTTCCATCTATTCAGTACCAGATTTTACCCAAAGTACCTGTTCCTGGGATCAGGTTCTCAAATGAGAAAGTTTATGTTAAGTTTGATCAAACTATAAATCTGATTTCTATCCTATTTCTTCGCAACAGTCACTTGAGGTCAGGTACACAGACAGCTTCACTATTGCCTTTGCACCACCATCCTGGACAATCAAGCTCCCCTCAGACTGTGGATCCACGCTCTGCTCAGGAAATTTCATAAGAACTTTTAGGAAATGAGCTCATCCCTACTTGGTCTATCTTTGGAAATAGAAAGTAGATTATCTTAAGGAAAGAGTGCTAGGATCTGAATGTGTAAGATGTTCTAGTAACGCTATATCCCCTTTGCAAGGTAACCCAGAACCCAGGCACTGGGGAGTACTCTGTATCTCTCCAGATCTTCTGGATACCTGTTGATGCCCAGGCCTTTCAGTGAAACTATATTACCTCTTGTCAACTTCGGCTTCAAATACCAGTACACTGACCATGTGAGACAAAACATCAAGGGAAAGAGAGACCTTCATTCATAATCACATGGGAGAGTATCTCTAACACAATGATTATCTTCTAAACACAGTCTCCTCTTAGCTGGTTTCTGTGAAAAGAAAACTTATACAGAGCCTACCAAAAGGCTGCTTCTGAGTACATCTGCACAGTCTTTATCCAACCATAGGATGCTTGAATGTTGCCTTGCTCTAAACCAGAAATAAATCTTCAGCCTGAGTGAGAATATGGGGTTAGCTGTACATGGTGGCATGCATCTATAATCCCAGCTCTCTGAGAGGCTGATGTAGGAGAATTGCAAATCTGAGTCTAGTGTAGGCAACTTGGCAACTTAGTGAAACCCTGTCTCATAATTTAAAATGAAGAAAATGACTGGGGATAAGAGCACAACACCAAGGTACTGGGTTCAATCCCCAGTACAAGGAGTGGGGAGGGAGGGTACAGGGAGGGGGGAGATGGGGAAGGAAAGGGAGGGATGGGGGAGACAGAGAGAGAGAGAAAGAGAGAGAGAGAGAGAAAGAGAATATACATGGGTTAACATGCAATTTTAAGTAGCATACCAAGCCACTTTAGCTTTGGGTTTTGTCCCCTATCTAGGATGACAGATCCCCAGCTCTTCTTACAAATACCTCTTCCATCAAGTTGGCAAAGACTCAGTTTAGACAGACAAACTTAGTTGAGACAAAATTTCACAAAGTGGGTCCTAAGCTCTCCTCACCTGGAATCAGAGGACCTGTACTCCCCCCAGGATCAACCAACTAGGAAAGCCCCGATTCTCTCCTTTGTAAATCCAAACTGCCCTTAAGGCAGGTTGGAAACTCAAGAAGATACTCAAGAATAAATTGGGAAGAAAATTCATTTGCAAAGAGTAAACAGACTTTCAATATTAAAATCTAGCTAGAGGTCACCTGCAGAACTCCTTTTTAGGGTGTGCATAGCTGCACTTCTGAGCAGTCTCTTGATGGAGGTGAGGGTGGAAGACCTTTCTCCAAAATTTTACTATGCAGATATTTATCCACTGTGGTATAGTGAAATTTAAAAATGGGGGAGGCAGAGAAATTGATAATCTTGGGATGGGGAGATGGCTCAGTGGAACAAGCGCTTCCCTGGCAAGTATAAGGCCTGAGTTCAATCACTGGTTCGCCCCCCCCCCAAAAAAAATTGATAATTTTGTAAATGAGAGCCTTATTCCCAAGTATCCAGGTTGCAAAGGTAAATGATAGAAGAAGAAAAAACAAGATAAATGGTAAATGCACATGCCCCTGTAGCATCTAGGTCTATGCCCAAGAGCACCCCAGGCTAGGCAGAAACCCTGCTCTGAGGCCCATGTCATCTCCTGGGTCCCTCCATAGTGACAGAGTGTCCAAGCCCAAGACAATGGGTGAGCCCATCTGCAAGGTGAATAAGCCACATCAAGATGTTCAGTTTCCATCAAGCACACAAGCATCCTCACCTTCATCCATAGAGAAGGGAGTTCAGAAAACTCTGAAATGAGGTTAGCCAATGATGCTTTCCCAAGTCTTTCCACCCACCTAACTCAATCTGCATCAATGCCACGTGTTTGCCAAAGGTAACTGGTGCTTTAAAAAAAAAAAGAAGGTATTTCAGGAAGTTCTTTTACATAAACAGGCAAAAAAAAAAAAAAACCCTGCCACTCCTTGCAATGGAAACTTGTGCTTGAAGATCAGAGGCAAGAAGTTCCAGCCAAGCTAGTAAAAGCCAGCCTAGTGATGAGACAGTACAGGCCTCCTATGGCCAGGGTCCAGCAGGCTCTGCAGCCGGGACACTCTGCAGGACCACCAGCATAGCCCTTGCTTCCTAGACACGAGTTTCCAGAACTGTACCACAGGGTGCACATGGGCTGCAACCAAGGGAGGAGGGAGACCAACTGGGAAATCCCTGGAGGTCATGGCACTGGACAACATAGGCACCTCAGAGCTTCTATGTTTTGTCCCTACAGATCACCACACCCTCAGAAAGGCTTACAGAATAGAAGGTGGGCAAAGTAGCTTTCCCGCAGTGAGGGTGACAACAGACATTTAAAATATTTCTGAAAGGTGGTCACCTTTGGGGTGAGAGATCAAAGGTTGGGGGAGAGGGTAGAAAATATGTCACCTTTCAGGACTTTCTAGACCATTTGGATTTTATTACCATGTATGTATTTTTCTTTTATATTTTAGGAGAAGCAGTTTCTTCAACAAAAATATTTTTTTTAATAATAAGAATCTGAACTGAGGCATGCACACAGAGAAAAGAAAACGGAGGGCACATGCTTGGAATGTATCAATTCTAGGGTAGGTTAGAAAAGGCAAGACTATCGCTTTTATTTGCCTTTTCAGCTCCCAGGCTATTTCAGTTTATGGCATCTCTGCATCCTTCAGTATGGGTACCCCAGGAACTGTCCAGAGTCCAGCAAGTCTAGGAGCTGCCCAGTATCAGGGCGCCTGCAGTCCGGAACCAATGAGGGTCTCTGTGGTCCAACCGTCAAGGTCCATATATTATTTCTACAACCTCCTATGTGAGCTCTGAGAAGTCACGTATCCTTCCTAAGGCCATTTCCTCATTGGCTAAATAAGAGACAGGCATCTTAGGGTTTACGTGAGGAAGAAGCAAAGATCAGCAAAGGCTGGTCGCCTGCTGCTGAGCTGGAGCTATAGACAGGGTTCTGTTGCATTTGCTACCTGCACCAAGGTGGCATTTTTCCTTAGCATCTTGAGAATTATTGGTGGCCAGGACCCAGAAAATATACACTAGCACCTCTCTGGATAATGCAGAATATTTGGAGGCTGTGGTTCAGATACTATGCTACACATAGGGAAGGAAACAGTGTGGTGACAACAGGGGCTACATGCGGAACAGGACACGCCTTAACAGACACTTCTGATTTGGAAGGTAAGGCCCTTCATTCCTGCCTTGGACAGGCTAGAGCTCCAGCAAACGAGAAATAAAGAATCCAGGAGTACAGTCCCAAAAGGGGAGAAAAAAAAAAAACAGAGGGTAACAGAGTCCTAGGGACAAGGGGGCTACTTCAGAATAGAGAAATGAGAAGTGTGATGTTCCATTAGAAGTCGTCCGGGCTGAGCCCCTGACCCAAGGGGCTCTGTACCCCCCCCCCCCGGACACACACACACAGCAGAGCATGGCCGTAGTGTGCACCATCTCCCAAACGGAGCACCTCTCAAACCTCTCCATGAGGTTTCCATGGGAAAGCTTTTAAAACAGAAAACCTAAAAAAGAAAAAATTAGCATCCTAATAAGCAAAATAAGATGGAAACCTTTGCAAACTTTTCTTATACAAAATGTTTACAAAATGAGGTTTACTTTGGGGGATTTTGTTCAAATAAAATGTATAGATCAGACTAAATGTGGAAAATATTTTTTGTAAAAACAAAGTGGAAAAAAAAAAAAGCGAAGTAAAAAAAAATGCCCCAAGTAAAAGAACATACAGAACCCGATCACTGCCTACTGAGGTATATCTTAATTTTACCTCCATGCACTTTTACTAGGCTTTTAAAATCCCCTCTGGGACTGTAAAATCCAACTGGCTTTCTCTCTACTCCCTTTCCTCTGAAAGCAAACCTGTCTGGAGGGGGGCTTGGCATGATCCCTGGCAGGCAGTTCCCCCCAAAGGACCCCATGTTTTAGGGGCTCCTTTCCTCTGAATCACGTCCCGCTGCCCACCTTGGAAATGTTCCCTTAGTAGTGTTAGGTTATCATTTTCCTTTTTCATAAAATCATAATTTCCCCTATCAGACATCCTTTCTATCTACAGTCTTTAATTCTGGACTTCCAATGTCTTTTAAAAAATATTCCAGTTAGTGGGTCCTAAATTGTTTGTAAACAAAAACTGGCTAAAGCTTTAGTAAACTATTTCCCTTGCACAAATCTTGGCAGGTAGTTTTTAAAGCATATATTTTCACAGTTTCCAATTTAGCTTCCTTACTTTCCGGAACCTCTTTACCATGTGCTATAAATCAAGCTTTTAACTAAATGAGCTTTTTGTATATTACCATAGTGCATATGGGAGATTAAGAGAGGAAGTAGACGTTAGGTTTTCTTTTTTTTCTTTCTTTCTTTTTAAAGGGCCACCAAGAAATAGTGTTATCTCTTCTTACGAGATTAAAGTTAATACCTAAAGGGGACCTCAGAGATTAGAGCTGAGAGAAACAAAGATACCATGGAGGATATGTGACTCAGATGTGTGTTTTTTTCTGAGAATTGACAGATACCCTTAGAATACAGCCTGGCCAAGGAAGTGTCTACCTCTCAGGCTTCAGACCCAGCACCTGGATCCAGGGTAGAAGGCTCGGTGTGAACACACAGCTGCCGTCTGTCTTGTACACCAACCTTTAGGACCAAGCAAAATGTTTTCATCACATCAAGCTGGGGGCTAAACTTCAAGAAGTTTTCTGAGGCTGATTTTTTTTCTCCCATTACAAAAGTAAGGAACACAAGCAAGGAAGTCGTTCAGACACTCAAGTTTCATCCTCAATAGGCCTCCATCTCCCCTCGACCACCTCCAGACTCTTGAGCGACCTGCCAGAGCAATGATGGACTAGTCCAGGCTTTGACTTAGAAGATCTTGTCAGATTGGCCTATTATTCTGAGGCTGAGTGAAGAGAAGTCTGGTCGAGTTGAGGAGAGAGAGGAAGGGGAAGCCCTGGCTAAAAGGGAAGGTCCCGTCGGGTTAGCCATGACCATGCCAATTACCCAAATGTTTTCTGCAGCCAGTGAGGTTTCATTTGACCACTTGACTGACTATACTGCTGACGGGTACTCTAGGACAGTGGAGTTCAGCTGCCAGGCAGCAAGCAAGTTACTAGAAACAGCACTTCCCTTCATGGAGTTTGGTCTATTTACTGGCCATTAATACACAACCCTAAGGACTGGCTCCCAAGCCAAGAATTCCTCCTTGCCCTCTCTCTGCCCTGCTCTTACCATCCCCAGGGCCTGCCCTGTGTCTCAAAGGTATCATTACACATGTACCCTTCATTTCCCCCTGGTTTTCACTCTGCCTGTAACTGCACCTCCCAGGGTGAAACCGCAATATGGGTAAAATACCCAGCAGCCACTGCAAGTTACTGAGGAAGATGCGGGACCTGGAGAGCCACATGGGCTTCCTGTGAACGGAGCCAGGCCTGAGACACTTAAATTTCCATTCTACCTATGGATGTGGCTGCCGAAAGGCGAAGGGACACACTCACAGAAGAAAACCTATGCAATAAACCTGCTGTGTCTCCTGAGCAAGCCGCTTGGTTTCCTCTGCGGATCCTTCTATGCCTGCTCCCACTCCCAATGTTCTCTGGTGAGAGTCACACAAGGTGAAGCCATCCCTCAAACCATGGCCACTGGCTGTCCAGAGGGCCTGTACAAGAAACAAGAGGCTCACAAAGATGCCAATTTAACACACAGGCACTGAGGAGTGGGGGGTGGGTGAGCAGGTGCCGGGCAGGGTTTCCCAGCCCTAACCTCACTGGGAGGAGCGTCCCTCACGCAGGAAGCATACCCCATGCACCTGCCCCTCCCCCATCAAGAAGATGTTCTTTATTCCTAGGCATCAAAGCATATCAAGTACCAAAAAATCATAGCTGGAAAAAGGCTAAAGAACTTGCCACTAAACTGGGCTAATTGGACTCTTGCAGTTTTCTCTACATAAAAATAATGGATTGTTCTAAATCCAATATAAAAAAAAAATGTCACAGTTATTAGAAAATGAGCACATAGAATTTATTCTATGATACTAGAAAAAAAATCTTTTAGCATCAAAAACAAGCTGGAATGTCTGTCTGTAACAGTAAGTTTAGGGTCCACCAAATAGCTCAGTGGATTAAAAAACCAGCAAGCAAGCACAGGGGCCAGGGTTTCTAATCTCCAGCTTTCAGTGCTGGCCCTGCTCCGGGGGCACCCTGAGCCAGAAGAGTGAAGCTGGGCGTGGTGGTGCACACCTATAATCCCAGCTCTTAGGCAGCTGTAAATAGGCAGATCACTACTAGTCCAATCTAATAGTGAGACCCTGAACACCCTGTAGATACCATTCCTTAAAATACAAAAACAAAAACAAAAAAGTCTAGTGTGGATTAGTTAGTAAATGTTAATAAGAAAAAATGAGCAATAAGATCATACACACACACACACACCCCTTATTCGACAAAGACAACAGTGATAGAGTGGGTGGGTAGAGAGACAGGCTCCATAAAACACACATTAAGGAAAGGTAAGGGTCAGAGCCAGAAAGACAGAATGAGAATTCCACCATGAAGGTCCCGAGCATTACCCGTCAGGCAGGCAGGAAGAACAGGGCCAACCCAGAAGGAAACGTGGCCTTCCAAATGCCTAGGAGCAACAAGTCTTCTGGGACATCTGATTACAGCTCACCTGTCGCCAAGTAAAAGCACGCTTGGCATCCGTGTGGTATTCACTCTGTCATCAACATTGTCCGCAGCCCTTTGTGGGACTTTTCCTTCCAGCTATAGCCCGTAACCCTCTTCTACCCAGAAATTAGATAGGCATCTCTCTTCCAAAGGGGCGTGATTAATGACAAGGTGATTTTTTCTTTAGTAACTCAAAAGGGACCACATTTTGGCATATACCATGAGTTGAAGTGTGTCAACATCCCTACCAATAAATTAATCTCCCCGAGATTGAGTTTTCCAGGATGACAGGCATTTGCCACTTTCCTCAGCTTCTAGTATACTTAACCCCTATGGAAACACAAGGCAATTACATTTCAAACAAAGGCTCCTGGAATAACCCAAGAGCCAATAACAAGTGTGACAGGCCATGTTTTACATGGCATCTGGTTTAGATAAATTACAGAAAATTGCAATGAATAAAAAGGAAGGAGGAGGGCCGAGGAGATGGCTCAGTAGAATAAGCGCTTCCCTGGCAAGCGCAAGGGCCTGAATTCAATCCCCAGTTCTGCCAATAAATAAATGAATAAAATTTAAAAAGGTAAAGTAATTGC